>ONZK01000528.1:84912-115983 GCA_900322385.1 Pharnaceum exiguum
AGGTTGATATTTGTCCTTCTCAAAAACCTTATACTCCTTGTTTTTTGTGACAAGGACTATATATTTTTCATTGTGCATATTGAGCCACACCTTTGGACTAGTACTTGGATATGTTTGGGAATTGGGACTTTTGGTCTATGATTGCTGAGCCAGAACGAAGTGAGGACGACGGAAGCTTTTTTATTTTTTATTTTCCCCTCCCTTTATTCTTTACTCCTTGATTTTGAGTTGTATTTTGTTCTTCCGATATACTCGTACTACAGATGGTTATGAAATCTCACACGCTCTGAGATACGAAGTGACCTACGGACATAAATTGGTGACGATATCAAAATATATAAGGTTAAAAAGATACGAGGTGAACTGAACTGAACTCGATTCGAATGCTAAATTGAGTTGTAGATAACACAATCTTTGTATTTTTTAATTTAATTTATTTCAATATAGTTCTATAATTTAATTTATTTTAACTATATTTAATTTATTTCAATATAGCTCAATAATTTTCTATTCATTACTAAAAGTTGTGTATTATTCGTCTATATATAGTGTTACAATTTAGTTTTCTAAATTCATTGTCAACAAGTATTTGGTACACCAAGTCAAATTGTGACTAATAATGAAAAGGTATTGTATTACTTTATAAAGAACACTCGATGTTGACTTACACCGAGTGCACATCAAAATTAATGATTTGTCTATGAAACTGGACTGAATTGAAAAAACTAAATCAGAATATAACACTACAAATAAACAGAACACAAAATACAGCCCCTTAGTCTTATTCAGTTTAGTTCTTTCAATCCAGTTAAGTTCATTTCAGTATTTTTTTTTATATGATCGCCTGGCCGATTTACCGAAATTTCGCTCCAATAACATCCTGACCCTATATGGTTTACACACCTAGCTCACTAGCTGTCAAATACAATCAACTTTTCATTTCAATAAAGTTATTTGTAAGTCCGTCCAAAATTCCTACAAATGAAATGATCTAAACACAATCCCAAAAATGGAACTTAAATCCAAATGAAGAACGAAGAGAGTAAATGATCACCCCATCGAAACTGCTAAGTGTTATAAAACTTTGGACCACAAAATTCGATAGCTTCTTTATCTATTTCAATCTTTCCATAAGATCACAATTATATATATTTTTACGACGACTTTTTATAAAAATATGAGTATAGTATAACGAGCTGAAAAATGGTTAAAATATACCCAATTCGTCGTTAGTTAAAGTGTCAAACTGTCAATGACTTTTTTTTGTGCTTAATTACTTATCATCATATAACCGGTTGTATTCATTCAAATATTTGTATAATTCACAACTAATAGGGAATTAGTTGGAGTGACAAGCAGTTGCATACCGTTAAGTAAGTCTATGAGTTCGAACCTCAGCGTATGTAAAGATCTTCACCCACCATACTTACGTGCACGACCCAGGTCCAAATGTAGTCAGAGAAAATCTTCGGATAAATAGGGCAGACTTTTTTATTTTTGATAATTCACAAACAATGAAACAAGTAAGAAGTTGGGGGAAACCAAATTTATGTGGCATCCCCCCACCACCACCTAACACACACAAATTCATTGAACACTTCAACTGTCTATTGGTTAACCCATAATAGCATAGCAGTACCATAAATGTCCATCAAAGAAGTTGACATAATGGCATGCATGTTGCTTAATTACCCTGAGATCTCAAAACGGTGTCATGCATTTGTCTGTAAAAAATTATACAGTACGATTTAACACAACGAAATGTACGTTTAGTAATAACTTGTAGTCAGTCATCATTTCCATTTTTTTTCTAAATAAAAAGAGTAACAAATCCTCACCTCTCATTTATTTTCCCTTTTCCTATTTTGTCCCCCTATTGGGTACGTGTTTTTTTGAGAACCTATTGGGTACGTGTTACGTGTACGTGATCATTGGCCAACTATATATACCAGTTGCACTTTTAACACTTTTTGCCATCTGGGTTTTTTTTCGTTTTGTTGGTTTCAGTTCACTTGTCAGTCACACTCATATCACAACATCTTTTATTTTTGTTAGAGTGAAAATGGCAGAGCAAGTTCACCCAGTGAAGGCCTTTGGCTTTGCTGCTAAAGACTCTTCTGGGGTTCTTACTCCTTTTAACTTCTCTAGAAGGTATAACATAATATTCCCTTTTGTATTTTTGCCTTTCAGATCATGTTTTCTTTTGTTGGTTAAACAGTTTTTAGTAAAGTGTGGTAGTTACTAGTTTATGTTTCTGTTTGTTTAAGTACAAAGGTTACACCATGGAATTATATTTAATTGGCAGATCATGATAGTTTACCATAAAGATTTGATCTTTTGTTAATAATATTTTTTATTGGCAGATGATGATGGTGTTAACTTTTAGCATAAAGAATTGATCTTTATGTCAAAATTTGATATGGGGTATTTGTTTTTCCTATTTATGATGTTGCATGCGTTGGATTTACTGTATAAAACTTGAGATTATATAGAAAAATGTGTTTGAGAGACGTGTTTGTTTTCAGTTTGAGATTGTTGAGATTCCTTCTTGTTGAAAGGAATTGTTTGATCAAAAGATGTGGAACTGGAAAGCTCATGTATGTGTGGTAGTTTTGGGAATCTGAAAGGAAAAAACAAAAACAAAAAATTACCTCCGTTGCCGGGACTCGAACCCGGGTCTCTCGGGTGAGAGCCGAGTATCCTGACCAGCTAGACTACAACGGATTTGTGTTCAGCTTCTTTATTATTTCGTCTAATCTGTATATTGTCTGAAACTGCTTGTTGTTTGTATTGCTTCTAGCAACTTTGTGACTTTACATTACATGCTATGCCTTGCCATATTTGAGTGTTTATGCTTTAAATTAATTATTTTAAAAAGAATCCATGGACACTAGTTTAAGTATGTATCTATATAGTCATACATTGTACATTTGTACAGTTTGTTTCACTTGCTAGTCAGGATGGTTATGCATATGTATGCAGGAGTGATATGCTTTGGATTAATAATTTTGTGTTCTGTCACAGGGAAAATGGTCCTGATGATGTCTCGGTGCAAATCCAGTACTGTGGTATATGCCATTCTGACTTGCATATTGTGAAGAATGAGTGGGGTCTGACCAGATATCCGGTTGTTCCTGGGTAAATTTCTTTCACTTGCTGGTTATCATAACGTATGGCTGTGTCACTATGTTGGTCTTGTAAATCCTTCAAAAAACTACCACTTATATAGTTATATATGCATCAATGTATGATGATCACGTGTCTCGCCAATGCTAGGTATTTACAGTCTCAGTCATTGTGTTGAGACTAAGCTGGCAGAGATGTTTGTCTTTGGACAATCTGCATTTGCATCCTGTAATTGACTGCTTTTCCGAATCTTTTGTCTCGGTAATATCGCTTCAAGAACATGTTGCACACACCACCAAATTTCAGAATTTGAAGTTCATTTTCTAGCTTAGTTGCATACTTGGATTGCGGAAACAAATGCATTGTTATGTTGGGTTATACTTCTTATGTTCGTCTAAACTTAACATAGCAAATTTCCTCTTGCCTAATTACATGGTTGGTTTTATTCCGAAAGAAACATGTTTGATCTTGAATGTTGGTTGTGCCTTGTTCCTATAGTGCTCAGGGCCTTTGCTCTTATATTAAGTTAGTGTTGGTGTCCGCGTATGCTAAGAATTATTACTATCATATGCCTCAGATTTTCAAATTTATGTGTGGCTTGTCGAAAAATTTCCTGTTGGTCGAGCTCATGCAATGTAAATTTTCAAATTTTATGCTTCAAGACATGGAATGGTTGATTGTGCTATGGACATGTTAGTATCTGCTGAAGTGCTAAGTAGTTGGACTGATGATGTGATCTCTCTACTCTGACTTACATTATGCTGATTTTGATTAGTTGTTTAGCTTGGTGGACCCTCCTACCATGATATATATTGATCAATTACTGTAGTACAGACTTCAGGGAAGGCTCACCTTTGAATATCTGGAAGATTCTCCCCCTAATAAGTTATTGCTTTGTATACAGCAATGTCATCGAGCAATCTGAAGCTTGAATACTGATTTTGTGTGTGCATGAAGAATTTTAAACTAATTTCTGCTTGTGTCTCCCTTCAGGCATGAAATTGTGGGTGTAGTTGCAAAAGTTGGTGAAAACGTCAAGAAATTCAAACTAGGAGACCGCGTTGGTGTTGGGGTCATTGTTGATTCCTGTCAACAATGTGAATGTTGCCAGGAACACTTGGAAAATTACTGCAGCCAAGTGGTTTTCACCTACAATTCAGATGACAAGGATGGTAGCAGGACCTATGGTGGCTACTCTGATACCATTGTTACTCACCAGCGGTATGTGCTTAGCATTCCTGAGAACCTGCCCATGGATGCCACGGCACCTCTTCTGTGTGCAGGTATTACGGTATACAGCCCTATGAAATACTACGGAATGACAGGGAGTGGTAAGCATTTAGGAGTTGTTGGCTTAGGTGGTCTTGGCCATGTTGCTGTTAAGTTTGGGAAAGCCTTTGGCCTTAAAGTCACTGTCATTAGTACCTCACCAAAGAAAGAGGAAGAAGCTATCCAAAGACTGGGTGCAGATAGCTTTCTCGTCAGCACTGATGTTTCAAAAATGAAGGTATTGATTTAGTTTTTTAAGGTTCACATCAGTGCTATACTTGCATTCGTAAGTTTCTCTGGCTATACTTGCATTGGTATTTTGTTTATTTTTTATCCCTGAGGTACATTGTGCTTGCTCCATGATGCCGATATGTGATATTTCATATGACCTTTGGCTACATTATGCATGCTCCATGATCATTATTTTGTTCATGGTACAGTGTAATCCTGAGTTTTGTCTTTTAAACACACGGGGCTTGGGGTGTGAGAAGGGCTTGGGGTGTGAGAATTGAGATTATTGCATATAAGTTGTTTCGTTGATTTTTCTTTTAATATGCAAGTAAATTTTCGTCGGACAAAAGAAACGTTTTAGGGTTAGTGTAAAATTGTTAATCAACTAGTGAAAATCATGGAACATGTCAACATATAGAGAAGAGAGAGTTGCTCAAGTAGTAGAGAGCACACCTTCAAGCCTTTAGACTGGTCCGGCTTCAACTCTCTCTTTATACTAAAAGCGATATCAACATAAGACACCCCAAAGCACAAGTGAACCATCCTGAAAAGGAAATGCATCAGTGAAATGAGTTTGATCAACAATTTAGCAGTTTCAATAGGTCCATCAACTGTACTTCATCTCCTGAACTTTTCCGCAGAAAGTTGTATCAAACTCCCTTTGACCAAGGGGAATCAAAAAGATGAAACCTTGTCATGTAAATTATCCCTTGTCACGGGGAAAACAGAAAAGAATAACTTCTGTTTACAAAGATTATACTCAGTAAATTAGCTAATCCAAATTTCCTGTTACTTATGATGCAGGATGCGATGGGAACTATGGACTTCATCATTGATACTGTATCTGCAGTTCATGCTCTGTATCCCCTGCTTGGATTGCTGAAGGTTAATGGAAAGCTCATCACTGTTGGCCTTCCTGACAAGCCCTTGGAGCTTCCTATCTTTTCTTTAACCTTAGGTAATCTTTTGGTCATTTTATTTTTCAGCTTTGTACATATACCTGATGTCAATGCAACTATTTAAGACTGGCGATTCTGATGTCTTTTACCTGACTCGTACATCCTTTCTTTCCTGAAGGTCGAAAACTTGTCGGAGGAAGTAACATAGGAGGGACAGAGGAGACGCAGGAGATGTTAGATTTCTGCGGAAAGCACAACATCACTGCAGACATTGAAGTCATCAAGATGGACTACATTAACACCGCGATGGAACGTCTGAAGAACTCTGATGTGCGTTACCGCTTTGTCATTGATGTTGCCAACTCCTTCTCCACATGCAAAATCTAGGAGCCTCGATTATAATTTTGCTATGATTCCTTCAAATGTTGTTGCCTTGAAAACAATTATGCAGCAAACTCTCATTTAAGTTTTTGTACTAGTCTATCAGACATGGAACTCCAGTTCTTACCATTTTTACCTGCTTTCTTTATCAATGATGTCGAACTATGCTCTACTTACTTGGCCTACTGCTGTGATGTCATGAATCAGGAAAGATTCTAGCTTTTTTATATTGTGCAGTTTAGTTTCTCTTGCATAATCTCTGCTTTACATTCTGAGAATCTGTGGGCATTCTTCGCTAGAAGATTTGCAGTTGTGGTCCTTCCCCCATCTGACTCGGATGATTCAAGCTCAATCGAAATCGTGAATTGTGTTTTTTTGTCTTCTGTTGAAGTTAAATTAGTTGCCGAATGCTCTGTATTACACGTTTCATTAAAGAAAAGAAGTATGATATAGGTCTGCATCCTCAAAGTCTACCAACCACAAATTCGTTACAAAAGCAGGTGCTTTGTTCAGTGTCTTGATTTGGAGTGGAATGTGAACAATTCTATAACTTGATATAGAGCGATCAAATTGTCATTTGCCGTAATTTACATTGAAAATACAGGAGTCAAAACTATATCAGGAGGCATTACATCCAAATGTTCGCCAGCAAAACTAATGTTATAAAGAAAGATAAAAAAAATTCTATAACACTTGAGAGCTAACACTTCACATTGTTCTCTCTGGTTTTCTATCCCTCTCTATATTTCACCGTATAAAAACAAAACAAGCGATTGTCGGAAACTTGCAGTTCAAAGAGTAGCATTTGGCAACCTAAATATGTCTCAAAGTGAAGATGCAATTCTGTACCTCTGAGAACTCTTCTGTAACGTTTATCGAACACGATGAGATCACGCTCCAATCAAAAATCTTGTCCCAATGAGGTACCTCAACTTTTTTACATCCCCTTGAAGGAATCATCAAACACTGTCTACAGGAGTCACATCCTTTACATCTTCCGTATTAGGCCCGTCTTCCACAGTTGTATCATCCTCCTTGTGTTCGGTATTGGCAGCAACACCATTTTCAACAGTAGATGAGCTCCCAACTTCAGTGGATGAGCTCTCAACTTCCAGACTTTTCAGAAGGTCGGCAGCTGCACTCTGCGTTCGTCTAGGAATTTCTCTAGATAATGAGACAGATAGCAGACGGGTTATACCTTCGAAGGAACCCTTGACATCCGTAATAAGGGCAGCGCCACCAGGATAACAACGACCAAAGCAGGTTGCACAATGTGGAAATGCGACCTGACCATGTAAAAAAGAGAATATCATCACTAATGCAATTAGCTCACGAAGAAGAACAAAATAGCTCCGGTATTTTCAGGAACTTCACCTCCATAAATGCTCTGCAAAGTGAGAAGAAAAGAGCAGATTCATTCTCTCTCAGCATCCTGGTCTCGTTATACCTTAACAATGATTCATGAACAGCTCTCAATCCTTTTGTTAGTTCCTGAGCTAGAATATGTTTCAAGCTTACTGGAGCACATGGACGCAATTCATTCATTGCTGCTGATACACCTACAGTCATCAAGAAAAGGAGGAAAGAGAGAGAGGAGAAACCTTGGTCAGCTGTGAATAGAAGTAACAAAGGATTTCTTGCTTGAAATAGGTTCTTCAATACGATAGTTAAAGCCAAAACCTACAGGCTCATGCAATTGCAACATCACGAGCCAGCTTAGCAAGCATGTTGGCTCTCGTCTTCAAGTGGGACCACAAAAGGGAGGGGGTTTGGGAGAAAAAGAAAGCTTCAGCATCAAATCTATGACCTGACAATTTGCTGCCTCTAAACCTAAAGCAGAAATGTATAATTCCAATTTATTTTGTACACAAATGCGCAAAATGCAGACAATGCCACTAACATAACAACTGCAGTTCTCATTTCTCAAAACTGATTGTAGAGATGATGGCAGTATACATACCATTTACAAATACGGCAAGAGGCGGATGCTCCATCAAATATGAAGGTGGAGTCACGTCCTCTTGACTTTCTTCACTTATTGTTCCGCCCGTGAAGCCTACGGCTGGCAATGGCACCCAGCGATGTGAATCCAGTACAAGCTGCAGAAATCGTTAAAAACAGATTATGAGAGAGAAACTTATGAGGAAGCAAATTTCTTTATCATTCTCAGCAGACCCAGATTTAAATCCATCACATTTAGATCAGAAGTATGTACTTATTTTCAGACTAAAAGCAGACATTCCAGTCCAGTCCGAGCAACTGAAAGGCTTACCTGAAAGTTTTCGACAGCTGCCCTGATATTTTTCATGAACAAGTTGAGAACAGCCCTGAAAAGACACAAGATGATATTCAGCGGTGATTTTTGCAACAAGTACCACCAAAATACACTAACCATAGATGTCTCCTTACTCTTCAAAGAGTGGAGGAAGCAGACCGCGGAAATCCAATCCAACCCAGCCAAGTCCCATAGCATTATACTGTCAGAAAAAGTAACTACCCTCATAAGAACATGAAAAGCAGAAGTAAAAAAAGTACTGTGAATCCCATCTAAGAATTAAGTGCTCAAATAGTGCATTTCAAAGTATTAAAGAGATCAAAGGCGTAAAATGCTAAAAACATGGCCACAGTTTTTGAAATTGTTGAACGCTTAGCAATTTAGCACTGTGGAACAGGACAAGGTGACATACAAATGTATGGACTCTGGAGCATGACACATGTAATTAACAACTCATTGTCAGCAACTGTTGGCTTCAATAAAGCATTTCAAGGGGGTGTTTAGAGGTAGGCTATGTAGACTTAATAATAACCGTCACCAGGTCTCACCATTACGGAGCTCAGTACTACTGGGTTTGGCAAGGTTCACCATGCATCAACATATTACAAGTTTGATTGACATTTGACACAAACTGAGGCCCATACTAACAAACAGTGCCTGCAAGTCTACTGCTTATATACAATAAAAATCGTTGATCATTCTCACCATGCATTGGTCCAAGATATTTGACAAAGACACTCCTTCGGTTATCTTCGGAAGCATATATTTGAGAGTTCTAAGATGAGATGCAATTTGATGCATAGCCCAGCTGAACAAAAGCCCTCCATCATAGTTTTCTTCACTTCCAGATGTGTCATCAGAAAATATAGCTCGATATTGGTTAACAACATCAAACAAATGCATCCTATGGCGGTCAACCATGACCTTTAAGTATTCATAAGGGTTTCTCTGGTCCAAATCATCAAGAATTCCTGTGATCCAAGCCTCTCTACATCTCAGGAACTGTAAAGAAAGTCACCGAGAAGATTATTCAGAACCAAACCCATGACATAGACAGAAACAAACACAAACTTGTAAAGGCTTGATACTTAGCACTGAGAGCAAGACTCACCTGCAATCGCATTTCATACTCACTAAATACACCAATGCGACGTAAGTATCCAATAATACGAAGACACTCTGGCAACTGCAACACACAGCATGTCATGTTAAGTATCCTACTTTTGCTTCAATGATTCTTCCAGAACGAATTTGAGTGAAATTTTAAGCCTTCTAAATACTAAACACATCAACATTACCTGAATATTCGATCTAAGCTTCTGGAGAAGTTGTGATAAGAGAGATTGAGTAGTCTGCTTAACCTCTGCAGCCAATGCTTGAATAACTGGAATCCTACACCAATGAGATAAACATCACTTATGTTGAAAACACCCAAACATTTTGATATACTGTTGTAAAAGAGAAACAAGAAAAGGAACTCACTTTGGGTGCATGGTCGAAAGCTTACTGACAAAAGCTTCCAAATCAAGAGCTTCATCATAATTTCCATTCCTCACGCATCTGAACAATGACAAAAAATGCAACTTTCAAAAATGAAATCATCCATCAACACTGAGCATATGAAATAAAACACCAAGAGGTTTTGTCTTCAATAAAATTATCCAGAATAACGAGTCTCAGATGAAGGCTTCAGTTAGAGTATTTCAAGCTTCCACACCGAGCTCTATCAGTAAATCAGAAGTTTAGAACATATCCAAATTCCAAAACACAACTTGCACGCAGAACATAATACATAAAACATCAAGTTTTAAAAGAAAAAAAGCACAACTTTGCAAGAACTTACGTGTCCATCAGCTGAGGAATCTCAAGCAAGTCAAGCAATGTACTGTGATTTGCAAGTAATGTTTGGTTCATTTTTCTGTTCTCCAAAATCTGCTCCGCAGATTCAATGAACTCAGAACAACCAGATGTCAGGTTTGGGACTTCAGTTATCTGCAGATGAGATTTGCGCATAGGTCCAGTCAGAAATACAAATCCCAATATCAGAAAGCTTTTTTAGATAAGATTTTTTTAAATTCAAGATTCAACGAATACAAGGAATACAAGAAGTCTGCTAGAAGAATTCAAAGAAACCTTATTAAACTTAGAGAGCTATTTCCTATTCCAAAGACCCTTCCTTAGACTACCACTACAGCTGTAACTAATAGTACTCTTCAGTTTCTCAACTTTGATATTCCAATAGCTCTTTTTAGATTGACTTTGGCTGTATTTCAACATGGTGATCTTTGGCTGTATTTCAACATCCTCCCTCCTCTCTCTCACCTGTAACGTGAGGATCCTTTAATTCTTGTAAACTTGAACCTACCTGTAGAGCAGCCCTTGAACCAGCTGGACAAATAAATATTGCCTTTTGGAGAACACGCATTCTTGAATACCTAAAGTGTGGGCTCACACGTAAATGACTGCACCCGTGGGTTTCCAGTGAACCCTAAACCCAGGAAATTAGCCCCACCCGTCACAACAGTCAGTGGTTTTGGTTGACCACACGCAGAGCAAGTCCAGCCAGATGTGTCAGCAAGTAAATAGGTGATAACTTTTCCTCAATAGATAGGCATGAATCCAACACATCAAAGGATTACATACAGCACTAAAACTAAGAGTTACCAAGCACTGTAGACACAGGTTACGGTTATAATCATAAGTTTTCTTCAGAACATTACATATGATGAACAATTGACAGCAAATGATTTGGTTACACTGACACTATCTCAAAGAACTATATTGCTCTTCATAAATGGAACAATCGGCAAAAAAAAAACATTGACAAATTAAAAAAGAAATCTTATTAGTCTACATACTCTACAACCACAGAGATTAGTATCAACTGCAAAGCCATCAAGTTAACCTCATCCAAGCAAATCTGAACATAAGGAGTGCTATACTTTATGCAACAGAAGTGAAGGAATTCAATGAAGTGAACAGGTCTAATGATAGAAGTGTATTTCAAAACCAACATGGAACTGCAATTGTCATACATCACTCTCATATATAAAGCCTTACATGCCACTTCTTTTCCCTCCTTTGTACTGAAATATGAATTATGTAACCGACCACTAATATCATTATCAGATAGAAATGGAAAAAACTAATCCTAAAACAAGGATCAAAGTGCAAAAACACCCATCTTTCCAAGAACCTTTTCGACATATCTACCAAACCAAAGATTCAATGCCTAATATTCCCTCCTCAAACTAAACAAGCATACATATCCTTACACATCAAAACCACAATCTTCTGAAGCCGCAAATCACAATGCCAATATCCTAGACCAATCCACAAAAAAAAAAATACTTTCACCTATATCATCAAACTCAATCACACTGACCAGACCACCTTAAAGACCTATTCTTTCCCCAAATTCATACCTACTAAGCCTTCGCTATAAGAAACCTGAACTAAACAAAAAAAAAAACTAAATTCTACGTATAATTAGTAAAAGACAAGAAATTCCTCGGCTAAACTAAATACTCTTCAACTTAACGAGGTGAATTTAAGGCCCCGTCTGGCAAAATCTGCTATCTTCTCTTCTTTTTAGCATTTTTGCCCTTTTTTCTCTCTCAAATCAATCTCTATTGAATCTGCTATTTGTCAATTTCTCTCTCACACCGGGGATTGTTTTCCATTACACACGGCTCTGACCGTAGTGTGAAAAGAAAAGAGGTAGTGCCCTCCCGATAGGACCTAATCTCATCTATTGAAAAGGGGGTCGGGCGTAGCGCTTACACATCATCCCCTTGATCTCCTTACCAGCTGTCCGACTAGACGCGAGACATATTTGAATCACCATATACAGTAAGCCTTTTGGCACCAACTACTCATTCTCTTGACAGCAACGCCCGGGCCGGGCAGGGCAGACCAGTTAAGCTAGAAGGTCGAGCAAAAAACGAGGAAAAGGGGGAAAAGGACTTCAAGTAGCTCCCACTTTGATGTCCTAACCGCTATCGGCTAATTTCCAAAATAGTGCCTAACTCAATCAAATTTCTATTTATTTGGGCGTCAAGTGGTATGCCTTTCAGTAAGTTCTCTCTCACAACAACCTAATAGCACTAAAATAAAATTGATTTTAATCCAAACACATTTCTTTTTTCGTAAATTCAGTTCAGTTCAGTTCAGTTCAATTCAATTCCGGTATCTCCAATCCTCCAACACCACTATCAAACATACTCTAAAACCAACCAACCAAACATTCCAATTCTAATTCTAATTCCATTTCCCAATGATGTCACCTACACTTCCACATAACCTTCATTTCCCATTTCCTTTTTCCTTTTTATTTCTTCTATCAAAAAATCAAACAAAAATGAGAGCAACCGACGTACAATGGAGTGAAGGTGGCGATCAATATCAGAAACTTGTTCCCTCACAGAAATGAGAGCATCAGCAGCGGAAATGAACGACCGGTAATTCGAAACCGCGACCTCCTGCATTTGCCTCCGGATCCGCTCGGCATCGACACGTAAGAGCTCCGGTTCCTTGTGGAGACGGTCCAGTGTGAAGGATAGTAGCTCCGATACGTACGGTTGGTGTTGCTGGGATTGGGTCTCTGAGGATAGGAGCAGTGACGTCACCAGCTCTGAGGAGGAGGATGGTTGTGTGGGTGTGGCATTGTTGGTTTCTGCGGTGGTTTCCATTGGTGGTGAGGAGAGAGAGTGGAGTGTGGTTTAATTTTCTCAGAAATG
This sequence comes from Pharnaceum exiguum, assembly GCA_900322385.1. NCBI lineage: Eukaryota > Viridiplantae > Streptophyta > Magnoliopsida > Caryophyllales > Molluginaceae > Pharnaceum > Pharnaceum exiguum. Next base: position 97,833 of record ONZK01000528.1, read on the forward strand.
AGAATGATCAGATCCAAAGTGAATGTAAAGTCCGAGTATATATACTTTTTTTTTTAAAAAAAAATAGACTCTTGGTTAAAACTCAATTGTTACTAAAAAAAACTTTGTTTAATGTGACACTATAATTTTTAATTCTCCTAAAAAAAATATTATTTTTAATTTAAGATAAGCAGATAATAAATAATAATATGTGATAAGAAGGAGGTGAGGATGTGGCTTTTAATACTCAACATTAAACTTTTGCCATATGGGTATGTAGAGTATAAATTAATTTGATACTAGCTCGGTCATTCTTTACACTTATTGGGTTGGCGCAGAAATTAATCACTTCGCTTCTTAAACAAGTGGTTGCAGGTTCGACTTATCTCTTGTGAATGAAAAAAACTGCTTGAACTTTGTTAACCATGAGCATAAGTGACAAAACTTATACAATTTGGTTGTAAACCCCAAGAGATCTTCAATTGGATTCTTAATCTCAAATGGCACCTTTATTCATCCTTTTAACCTTTCTTGCACCCAATTACAATAAGGTCATCACCTTTGAGAATAATGAATTAATCAAATGGATAATTGGATATATGGAGTACCACGATCGAAAAGACTAGAACAATGTGTCTGCCAGTTTTGTACATTCAACCCAAGTTTCAGCAAGTTTGTATAGAAAAAAAAAAAAAGGATATCCAACTGAGGAAGCTGAGTCCATGTTATTCTACTTCCTGGTATTTGATTGACGATTGGAACTGTTTGGCTAGCTCGAAGCTTCCATTCTAGGATTGTATTCTTTTATCTTAGCTCACGTTATTCACATAATCTTTTTGCTCTTTGCATATGCTTTTCTTGAACATTTTGAGGCAAAAAACAATACAGAGATATGATATGACCGAATTTTAATTTCTTAAAAGTTCGCATTAAGTATAACCTGAAGGCTTGTTCACATGATGTAATCGTTTACAAGGATTATCTAGAACTAAAGATACTTAGATAGAAGAAAGAAAATAGGGAGTCATGTTTTCTCATCTCATGACTATTAAGGTGCTTTAAGATGATCTCATGATCAGTAGATATCCATAAACTAGAATAAGAACAATAATCTGCATATTTACAGTACAGATTAGAAACCCAAATATCAAAATGTCAAAAACTTACTACAGTACATAATATTACTCCTATGAACACTTAGTCATACTAAGTTGCAGAAGCTAATACATAAGTGAAGAAGAATACAATGAGAAATGTGTAAACTTGTAGAGGAAGTGTCAATGAAGCCTTGGACTCGTAGTAGTAGTAATAAGGATAAGGAGGGGCATTTGTCAGTCCACCAGGATTGATCACGTAAGGAATGCTAACTGGTGGGGGAGGTGAATGATGATGACCACTACCACTACTACTACTACCACCATCACTACTACTTTTCGGCGGTGGTGGGCTAGATATAGTAGCAGGAGGTTCTAGGTAAGGGAGGGAAGTTGGTGGGGGTGACGAGTGATGGGAAGGTGGTGGGTATAGGGGTAGGAGAGGAGGGAGTTCGGCCGAGGGCGGTGGTGGCATGAGTGGTTGGATGGTCTCTGGTGGGGAGGGTGGAGGGGTTTGTAGTGGCGGTATCGGTGTCATGACGATTGATGGTGTTGGTGGTGGTGAGAGTGGTTGGACAGTGATAGTTGGTGTTGGAGAAGGGGGTGGTGAGCATATGACAGGGCATGTTCCACATTCACTAACACAAAGTTGTCCTGCTACAGTTGCTGGTGGTAATGTTAGTGTATTTTGGTCTTGACATGTTACCTCACCAAGCATCACTAGACATAACCATGCTGTGAGAGCATAATGCCATATTGGTGAATTCATGGCTGGTGGTGGTATTTCTTTCTTTAGGACATAAGCACTTGCAAGGAGAAATGGTGTTTTGTGAAGGAAGTTAAACTAAGCTAAGGAGAAATATATGGTTTTGCTCTTTTGCAAGCGTGTAAATGGTGCTTTGAAAAGCTTGGTCTGTGGATGCTCCTTGCAAGAAAGGGAAGGTATATGTATATGTGTGGGAACTTTATGTAATTTATAGGTAGGTGCTTGGACTAAGGGACCTCAGGATCAATTTTCTAGTGATATGTTTGCCAAAAGGCAAAGCATGAGCCCAGCAAAGACTCTTAGTGGAAAATTTTTCTTGCTTAATGTGGCCAGTATAGTCATTAGTCAAATACAAAGAGACAGTCATATATATTAAAAGGTTTGGCCTAGATAGCATGCAGTACTATATTCAGTCACATACATAGTTACATATATATTACATTTCAATGGAAATTTGAAGGTAAAATGTCTGATTACAGTGATAAATCCTTTCTGTCTCCAGGTTTAAGGTAACCTTTATGGGTATTCTTTGCCCCCATATGTAGCCTTAAGTTTGAACTTTATGCTTTCTTCTTGCTTTAGATATGCTTTTCTTGTTGGAAATATGTGGGAATCCCAATAATATGATGCAGGTTTTTAGGCCTTTTTGTTCTGTGAGAGTTCAACCAGCATCAAAGGGAATGTGCTGCTTTTGTAACCTTTTTTTTTTTGGGAGGGCAACAGTGCTTGAAGAAGTGTTGAGCATTTGGCTAACACTATTACCAATGTGTTAATGTTTTTATCAGACATTGCTTTCTAACATATTTGATCATCAGGCATTATTTTAGTTTTGAAATATCTTGCTATGTTCTGGTGGCTGCTGTAATGTACGCATGTCTCTTCATTGCAGAAGAAGATAAAACAAGAGTTGTAAAAAAGAACAGAGCGAAGGGATTAGCAAAGAACAAGGATCACCGGCATTCACTATGCTGAGAACGCCCCTGTCAAACTTGTTGGAAGCTTCCTATGGAAGTACAAAAGGACACTACGTCTCAGGATCAAAACCTGGCGTATTAGTAGTATGAATGTATATGACTTTATGTTCCTGTCAAAATATATACTCTCCACTCTCAATACATACAAATTCTCGCATCTGTGTAGACATGGCGTTCTCTCATTCAGATCCTTTGCTGCTTCCTTCGTCTGATAACTGTGATGACGCCCACGGACCAGTTCTTGAAGACCCCTAAATCATCAAGATCAGAACAGTTAAAAGATCAGTCGACTGCATTGAAGTTCCCTTGTGCTTAGGTCACAACATCAGTACTTTATCCAAGATGACATTGAACTTCTGTCATTTCTTTACATGATGCTTATTCATTCTTCTTACACATAGCATATTGAAAAAAATGACGAAAGAACAATAATATTCCACTACTGTAGTTGAGGATTGTCTCGGGATTAGAGGGTAGTGTGTGGGACTGTGGGTGGCAATGGTCACCAGGAAAGGAACTAGCATTTCTCTTCTTGCTTTACCTGAAAATCAAATGACAGAAATCAAAGGGAAAACCCTGTACTGATCCCTTTAGATGTCTGAAAGTCAAATACTTCAGTGTTACTTGCTAAGAGCTATGTCTTGAAGTTAGAACACATAAGTTGGTAGATACAATTGTGATGGCCTGTTTATTGGGATTGTTTATTTGGTACCAACTAACTGTAAGGAAAACTATCAGTCAGTTATCCCACTGCATAGTGAAAGTAATTGATGAGAAGTGTCAAGACATCCAAGAAAATATTAAAAACAGAAATAAAACTACACAATGAACTTAGCACCTAATAACAGTCCACATAAAACATCCCCCCAATGTAAAGTAGGTGTAAAGTGTGTAGAGCAACTAATGACTACTATACCTGGCTGATTGTAACCCTATGTGAAGGTGATGTCTGATTTGGGCTGGTACTACCCTGACTTGGCCATGGTCTTGGGCGTGAAGGTGATTCATTGTTTCGTGATGCAAAGGCACTGAAGTTACTATTGAAGTAGAACCCATTGTTCTCCTCGGTCATCCCAAGTTCTCTTAAACGATTCAACTCAGGCAAGATGACAGTAGCAAGATCAGGCCTATCCTTCTTCCTAAGCTCACAGCATTGCAGAGCCAAATTAGCAAAAGACAGAGCCTCTTCGATTGGCCAGTCATGCACAGTCGGATCCAGCATCTCTTCGAATTTCCCCTGATCAATAGACCTCTGAACATGATGACTCAGACCCATTGGAGATCTTGCTGTGATGATCTGAAGCAACATTATCCCCAGTGAATATACATCAGATTTAGGGGTCAGCATACCCGATTGCTGATACTCAGGATCAATATAGCAGAATGTTCCTGCAGCAGAAGTCATGTGGTATTGTGTGACACTGTCTGCAACTGAAGGTGGGACAAGCCTAGCAAGACCAACATCACTGATCTTGCTGACATAATTGCGGTCTAATAGGATGTTGGCTGGTTTGAGGTCACGGTGCACTAGAGGTTCAGGCTTTGCCTGATGGAGAAAAGTGAGGGAGGTTGCGATCTCAGCTGCAATTTTGAACCGGATCTTCCAAGGGATGGTTGGGGTCCCACCTCTTCGATGCAGCCTGTCTTCTAAGCTTCCGTAATTCATGTATTCATAGACCAAACAACCATACTCTGGGCATGCACCTAGAAGGAGAACCATGTTCGGGTGTCTCATGCAGCTTAGAACCTCAACCTGCAGATTAAATTTGAAGGAAAAACTACATGAGCTTATGCTTGCAGTAACTGGAATGACTTGAGCCATCAAAATTTCTTGACATGAGTACAAAACAGCGCACAATATAATCATAATTTCTCAGTTTAGGAATATGAAAGAACATACTTCCTGCAGAAAAATAACAAAGTAGGAAGACAATTGACAAGATAAGTGAAGGTGGGAACAAGGTCATTCTACAAGTTAAAAGCACAGGATGCAGATGCACTAAGACATACTGCACAAAGCAATGACTGTAGAGTCTGAAGTGATGTGATATACTGAGATCATTAATAAAGACATCAATGTGTGTTACCTCCTGTTGGAACTGCCTCCGTCCTTGTGCAGCATCAGGTCTTAATACTTTGATGGCGACAGGCGTATGATCGAGCTTACCTCTATAAACAGGTCCATATCCACCTTCACCAACTTTGTACTGTGCTGCGAAATTGTCAGTGGCTATTTCAATCTCATCGATGGTGTACTTCCGGTATCGTATATCATTTCGGTCTAAGGTAGCAAATGCTCGAGCTTTCTCGTCTGCTTCCCGCTTTGCCTTTAATTCTGCGTACCGTCTTTTTTGTGATTCTTTCTCAGCTAACCTCTGTGCTGCCTCAGCTGCTTCCATTGCAGCTCTGCACTTAGCCTTCTCCATCTCAACAATGGCAAGAGCTGACTCCTCCGATAGCTTTGCTTCTTCATACCTACGAATTTCTTCCATCTTCCAATCGTTGAGCTCCTTTGCCTAAACAATCGCCAGAAAGCCAAACAATAAATTCTCTAGGTTTTAATCAAATGCTTTTCTCTCAGTTCCATGCTCAATCTTTCCAACTACGTAGAAGTTACATTCAATAAGAAGTTACCTTCTGTTTCGCTGTAATTGCTTCCCTACAAGCTGCACTGTACATATCCATTGTTTGCTTTAGTTCAAGCCTTAGCCGTCTCATTTCAGCCTCTATATCATTCTGGAACCAAAAAAATAAAACTACAATTGAAAAACTTCGAATTGGAAGGATCTTTCAAGTCCTCCAGATCATGTTGGAGCACAGAAAAAAATAACAGATATGACTTTTTAAATGGTACGAATTAGTGTCCTTACTCCACCAGATGAAGAGCCCTCATCCCTCCTTGGCTCGCCAACAAATGAGAAGTCCATGTTTCTGTTTCCCATATCCAGCGAATTACGGATATCCAGCGAATTACGGAATGCAAATGGGTCCATGATATCATCATCTGTTACAGAACTACTACGGGCACTTGAAAGCCCGCTTATGAGATCAATGCTTTCCGCTGATACATTGGAAGGACTCTTCCAGGAAGTAATTGCCTGGGTTCGTGGGCGGGCAAACCTTTCACTTCCAGTGGCATTGAGTGATCCTCTGGCTGTAGGCGTTCTGAAAAGAAAAATAAAAAGGCTGTCAGAGCAGAAGTTTACATGTCGTACTTAGTATACACTACCACTCTGAAGACAGTGTAGCTGAAATCATCAATGAAAAATGACTATGGTTCAGCAGTTCAGCTTCAGTGAATAATGGAATAACTCTAATTGACTTTTCAATTCCAGAACTTATTTTTCTGCAATGTAGTGGTAGCTGATACAGCCATCTCGGGTCTGACGTAAAAGCCAAGGATTTAAAAAGGGGCCATGGTAGTCACCAACTACTTAATTTGAAAAAGTTGAGAGAAAAATCTCTCAAGGTTCCTTTCTGAAACGTGTTTTCAGCGCTACCTCAAACACAATCAGTGCAGTATCAGTGGCAATTTGATACCTTGGGCCAAAGTCATCCTGTTCTGAGGCAATTTGATGCACTAGTCCAACAGAAGATGGAAGCTTAGGAGGGGTAGCAGTATTTGCAACAGGACGCAGCGCTGACCGCACACTGAGCACTTTTGACTTTGCAATCACATACACCGAACAGAACTCCGGTGCAGATTTAGTCAATGTGCTTGGAACATCCGGCTTTTTAAAGGTCCTGTAATTGCCAACATTGTAATTTCAGTATCCAAGTTGTCAGAGACTATTCTCTTACTATCGTCTATAAAGTAATTATGCTCACTTCACAAGAGCATTTCTTGAAGATGCTCCAAGCACAATGTTGGTGACAAAGTTGCTGTTGACATAGTCCAGGAGAGCTTTTGCTACATCCACATCTTCAAGAATTACCTCCTTCACTTGGACCTGAATTACACAATCTTACAACGTCAGAACGATTTACTTTAACCAAAGTACAGAAAACAATCTCAATCATTATCATGATCGGTATTATGTATGGGTTTATTCATTTGTATGTGTTGCACGATTGACCTATTTGACTGTATCCCTCTTGCAGGCTGCTCTTTTGATCCTTTTCTTTTTCAATTTTTAGTTAAGGTACTTATCACTTCAAATATATAAGACACACAGCACATCACATGCACGAGATTACAGCGCCAGAGATTGATTGTCAACATTGATTTTAGTTTCGTTTTTGAACAACAATATATGGTCGATTAAGATAGAGGCTTTGTTTAACATTAAGGTAAAAATGAAACCATTTTATCATTTTCTAAATATTTGCACCCCCATTGAATGGGGATTTACCCTCGGTTGTTGTTGTTGCTGCTATATATCTGCACTGTCGTCTGAATTCTAAGGCAATTCAAACGGTAACTCCAAAATTAATACTGAACAAAGCTTGTCAGGTAATTACCGATTTGCGAGCACAAAATCCGCGGTAGGGGATGAAAATCTGTTGCGGATCAGGCTCCAGGTTCGAACCAGCATCGCCACCAACTGGATTACATGCCACAAAAAATAGATTCCCATCAAATCATACAACGAAAACAGCTTTTCTTCTTCACATACTACGTATATATGATAGATAGAGCTACATAGCCTACATTTCAACCAGATAAAGTATCTCAAATCACAAATAGACGACAATGCAGGCAGACTAGTTTTTGACATCCTATCACATGCCAATACATTTTCCACTAGAGATGAAGGTAAGATACCTACGGTTTCTCTGCTTGACGTGGACCAAAACTAGGAAGTTGTTGGCGCTCATGAGATGATCAATAGCCCATTTGACAGCATATTGGCTGTACTTGTCCTTGTCAATCGCAACCGCAGTAGAGTTCATAGGAAGGGTTGTCAAGTCATCAGCCATTGCCCCTGCGTAGAGACGATTTCGTAGGGGAAAATGGAGAAGGAAAGGGAGGAAAGTATGGAGAAAAGTGGAGAAAAAGGGAGGATTACTCTCTTCTTCTCCTCTTCACCCTAAACTCCAAATGCTTTCCTTTTTCTTGACCTCTCCAGGAAATGCTGCCACCCCCCTCTAACGGAGGAAACAAGTCCTTTTAACTAAATTTTGAATTTCTAAAAAAAAATGCAAATTCTTTGGGTAATCATGCTTTTAATGTCACATTTGCTGTTATGTACTTGACTTGGTCTCTTAATTTCCTCCTCTCATTTATGGATATTATTATTGTTAAATGGTTGATAAGAATGTCAACTCTCTAAATTTAGCATATGGTTAGATCTTCTAATATGAAAATCTATTCTTGCAAGTTTTTTTTTTTTTTTTTTGGTAAGCTATTCTTGCAAGTTTAACAGGTAAAGTGGTGTTATAACTTATAACCATCTAAGATAGAAAATCTCTATTTGTCTAAGAAACTATTCTTGCATAAAAACATATATATATATGACTTTTTAACCTTGTCCATTTTGAACGTGGTTTTTCGAAATAAAAAAAAACTGCATTGTGATCAGTCTGCTGACAGAATATTTTTGGATACTTCAGATAATTACCTTTCAGATAACCCCTCGACTTTTGCAGGAGAAATGTCTTTTTGCTCTCAAAAAAATAGTAACGCATTGACAAAAAAATCATTAGGTTCAACCTTCAACAATTTCTTCGTCACATGGTTGGTTCAGTAAGCTAATGCCTTAATTAGCACACAAGAACAAGAAGTTACAAAATTAGTCTGCAAAAAACTTTGGAAAAAATTCTGCATAACTAGAGAGAAAATTGCTACTGCTATAGTGATAAAATGATCAATATCATATGGTACTAAGTATCCAGTATCCACACGATGACTAAGTAATATATGATGATTAATAGTAGTAGGAAGGTAACTAATAGCTCTAAGTGTGTTGTAATACATTGATATTAAAAAGAAAAACTCATCGGGTGTACATAAGAATTGGAGATCAAAATAATAGTAAAACAAAATTTTCCCGAACAGCCAAACCAAGAAATATAATAATTATATAAAGGAGAGGAAGGATGCATCTACTTGGTATCGTTCTTTTTCTTTTGTTTACCACTAAGAGCAGTTTTAGCAGTCTTCCAATCTTTCAGAGAATCAGCACTCCTCATAAAAGGGCAACTTTCACTGATGCCCACTCCAGTATAAGGTTTAGATGCATGTTTAGGCTCCAAACTAGCTTTGCTCTTGGAAGCTTCACCACCAACACTAGGAGCTTCACTAGGCTCCTTTCCTTTTGAGGTACTCGGCTGAGCGTCTTTTATCTTGTCAGAAGTAAAGCTGGACTTAGAGCCCCAAGGAGCACCGAAAGCTGTTTCGCTTGATCTAGGCTCCGTAACTGTTGTACTGAACATATTCTTTTCATGCAAGTCTTGCTTCTTAAGCACATCCTCGGGCAAGATTTGGGTTATGCTGAAAGAACCGCTGCTTCCAGCAACAAGCTGAGTCCATGAGCTTTTCTTCAGCCAAGCACTCCCTCTACCTGAAACACCGGCATCAGTGCTAGGTGCAGCAGGTTCAGTAGATGGAAGGCCCTCTTTATCCTTTGACTCAGGATGTATACCATTTATATTGTCATGTACGACATCGTTGACCTTTTCAATTTTATCGGATGATGTTCCAATTTCAGGTTCAGGTCGCTCTTCATTATCAGACTTACCACTACTTCTTACATGTGACAGATTGAATGAGCTGTCACCACCATCAACCAAATCTTTCCACAGAGACTTTTGTGCAGCAGGTTCAGCAGCTGGAAGCCTCTTGTTCTTCATTGACTTGGGCTGTAGATCGTTTATCTTTTCATGTACAACTTCATTAACATTTTCATTTTTCATGTCATTGGATGATGTTTCTATTTTAGGTCCAGGTTGCTCTTCATTATTGGCCTTACCGCCACTTATAATATGTGAAAGACTGAATGAACTGTTGCCACCACCAACCAGATCTTTCCACGCTGACTTTCGCAATCCCACACCTTTCGCAGTTGATATTTCTGGAACACTATTCACATTTTCTGTATGCTCTAGTGACTTGTCTGATTGGGTTTGCCCACGAGCTTTCTTTATAACAGGTTGTGTTTGTTCCTTTTCATCACCTTCATCTGACTGTGAGTTCCTCTTCTTGCTAGAAGATTTTATTTGTCTACTCTGAATCTTCAGCTTTTCTGTAGCAAAACTGCCATCACTTATCTTCCTTTTTGACATTCCTCTCTGCAAGCAAAGTTAACAACCGTAGTTTAGGTAATTTAAACCCATTTATCACATTATTTGGTAATAAAACTAAGAAAATACAGAAAGGCAAACTTTTGTAATTGACCATTATCACATTGAATAGAAAGAGAAACCAAGGGGGTTAACAATACCTCTTTCATGAAATTTTCTCGTAGGTTCCAGGATTTTGAGAAGGATCCATCATTCTGCCCAGCATCCAAATTGATTTGGATGTCGTCATCGGCATCTGCTCCATCATCTATTTCATCTTTCACTAAAACTTTTTGTCGGCCCCTGGTTCGGGTGACAGGTCTACTTCTTTCCTCAGTATCTATATTGATTTGGATGTCGCCATCATCACCTGTACTGTTCTCCATTTTACTCTTGTCGATTACAACATTAGAAGTTGAGACTCCTTGGTCAGACTGATCTTGTAGGTCTTTCTGTTCACACTTGGAATAAGTTCCCCTATCAAAGAGCCTTTTCATCACTGAGTTCATTATACCAATCTCTTCCTCATTCAATCCATCATCTTGTATTTCAGAATTATCTATTTTAGTCTTCCCAGATTTTGAACAAGCCTCCCTATCAAATTGCCTGTTCATGACTGGATTCCTCCGGTTAATATCTCTCTTGTTGATCCACTTATCTTGTTTGCCAGGTTTATGGAACCCATCTTTAGGGATCTCAACAAGAACTGCGTGTTCTGGGCAATCACAGAAATGAACAGGAAGTAATGGCCCTTGAACACGTTGGAAACTGTATTTGTGTTTACCAGTACCACGAAAAGGCAATGATTTGAACTGTATTCAACAAAACACGGTCACTTTCCACAGAATGAAGGTCCATAACTACTAATTCAGAATGCACCACAATCACACATGAGAAAATCAAGTTCTTTCCCTCAGACAGAAAAAAGAATTACCAAGAACACGCTTGCGACATAGCTCAGCTGGTAATCAGATATAATAAATCTTTTCTCAATGAAAACAACAAGATCTAGAGTTATATGCATGATTGTCGAAGAACAATAAACAAATAGAAAAGGATTATCATTCAAAGAACACCAGAACAATTATAACATAGATACCTGTCACTGATAAAGAAGAGTAGATAGATGCATGAGTAGACTACCTTTCTCAGTTTCGGAAAATACATCCGAAGCTCCTTACTTTCAGCATCCTGGGTGCTCTTGGGCTCTGCTACGATTATCTTGTCATCAGTGTCACTGATATGTTCACCTTTTGCAAGCTCAGCATCTTCCACCCACTCCCTTTTCAATCGATCAACATAATGCTCTTTAGCTTTTTCTAGTCTCAACTTTCCTCCTTTCCATGCACACCCATTGTACTGAAAAACAAACAACGGAAACAAAATATACACATTATTTCCTGGGTATTAGGGAATGTACAAGTTACGAACACATGTCAAGATAAAGGAAGCAATAAATACAACGCAAATTTGAGCAATGAGAAATGTAAGGCACCCCCCCAAAAAAATGGAAAATATAGAAGCCCACATACTAAAAGCTTGGTTGAGTAAAATCCCTTTCCTATGTCACTAAAAGAACAGATATCAAGCCCTTCCTGCAATTAACTGCAAGAGATGTCCTTCACGCAATCCATTTCACCAGCCATTTGCGATGTCCCTAGTCCCAACGCCACTTGGGGTCGGCTAGCAAGGACTGAATGAGATCCATACCACTCAGTCACCCACACACGCACACACACATCCCGATTTGGTCCATGCCAAGGACAGGTGACTAGGTTTGAGGCACTGGCTGTCACTAGCGTACCATGCAACTTTCCTCCTTTATCCGGCTTGAGACCGGAAATTAGTAAACAAAATTTTATAACACGACTGGCATTAATTGTCAGAGCTATATGACAACTTAATGGGTTCAGCTATTTATTTGTAGAGATAACGCAATGAAGTTGAAGCTCTCTCGAGTAAAACTTTTTTAAAAAAAATAACCTACCCTTCACTCTCTCTCTTTTTTTTTTTCCAAATGAGAAATTGATACAAATGATCCCCTCCAGACTACCTCCTTTAGCCAAAGAAAACTTTGCAGCAAATTTCATCTTGAATTCCTCGAAAGAAGCTACTTCAGTGTTAACTCCATCCGTACACTCTTCCAGGAGAGTCGCTTAACATGTGTGCTTTTCTGAACCTTGATATGCTCATCATATCAAACCCAACTACAGCCACAATATAATTATAACCTCAAACCTTCAAATCACTCATCCTTGTTCTCCTCATTGATTACCAACACAAATTTAACAACTCAAACCAATTGCTCTAAAGTCTAAACACATAGTCGTAGAAAAAAAATCTGTCAGACTAAAAAAAACAACGAAAACAACGAAGCCACTCATGTGAGTTTAGCATCAAGCTCATTTTTTATCATAAGAACAACCAGACATAATTTCAACAAAAAATGGCAAAGGGTATACAGCTAATGCAACAAAAATACAACAAGTCAATATTATTTTGAAAAACAAACAACAACCCAAATGAAAAAAGATTAAAACTTTCAACAAAAAATGGCAAAAGGGTATACTAATAATAATGCAACATAAATAAATACAACAACCCAAATGAAGAAAGATTAAAACTTCATACAGAAAATGGCAAAAGGGTATCATAATAATGCAACATAAATAAATACAACAGCCCAAATGAAGAAAGATTGAAACTTTCAACAACAAATGGCAAAAGGGTATAGTAATAATGCAAAGATTGAAGCTTTAAACAAGAAAAGGAAAAAGGGTATTGGGACAAACCGTGTTAAAGAGCTTGGGAAGTGAGTTAAGAGAAGAGGGTATGAAAGTAATGTAAGCAAAGCTACGGCCTTTGGTACGTATAATCTCAACTGACTCAACTGTGCCCAGATTTGAGAACCTGTTCCTTAGCTCTTCTTCTGTTACTGTCTCTCCTAACCCTCCCACGTGTAGCCTTGTCGTTGCTGCTATTGTTGCTGTCTCTGTTGTTGTCTCTGTTTGTGTTTCTGCTGTTGTCGTTGACATGTTTTTGGCTAATGTGTTAGATGATTTTGCGAGCGGTGGTGTTGGTGGTTTTGGGAGTTGGGACTGAGGCAGAGAGAGTAGTAGACGGCTGAACTGAATGTTACGAGTTGTGATTATTTTTCCCAATTCTTTATTGAGTGAATATTAGGTCTAATTATAGTTGGAAATAAAACAATCCTAATAATAATCTCTACTTTAATACTCTCTCCGTCCAAAAATGAGTGTCATTTACTCCGTATAATATTTGTACAATTGTTTAGGCGTACCTTTTCACCGTATTTATCTTACATGATGAAAATAATCATACTTGTATATTATATTGGAACTAAGGTTGTATTTTATTGGCCGGGAGTACTACAGTTCAGTTTCTTTCAGTTCGGTTCAGTTTTTTTCAGTTCAGTTTAGTTGAGTTTTAGTTATAATTATAACTGCCTTCAGTTTTCTTCAATTCAGTTCAGTTTCAGTTCAGATCTTTCCAACCGATCAAAACACATCCAAAATAACCCTAAATAGTTTAATCATTAATGAAAGCTTAAGGGCACTCTTATTGTGAGTTTTAAAAGAGTTGTAAATAGAGCTTTAAGTGTAGTGTACCAATAATCTTAGAAAAACTTAACTAAGTTGTAGGGCAGAACATGGGAATACGTCCCTAATGTTGTGATCTAAGTTCGTATTTCGTCCCTCAAGTTTCAAGGGGATGTATTTGGTCCCTAGTTCAAACGTCGGCTGAACAAAAATATACGTCCCTAAAGTTTGCTTAGAATGTGTATTTCATCCCTGAACTTTCATTGCAATGTATTTCATCCCTCAAAATAACGTTGCTAACGTCTGTTACACTAGATCAGTAAAGTTTGACTTCTCACTACTTCTTTTCCCTTTTGCTTGAAATTGGGCAGTGGCCAAAAAGCAGATAACGCCCTTCAATAGTTCAATCCTCATAAAGAAATCTTGTCATCCGTTTTCTCTCTTCTGGTAAGTGACCGCCAATACACCTACGAACTCCATGCCTAAGATCTGCTTTTGCTATAGCTTTCTCCATGATGAGTTTTTGTTTGTGTACTATGTTTTGTTTAAACTCCATATTAAAATTAATAAATAAAAAATTAATCTTTATAATGCTGAAAACTTTCAACCGGAGAGTATTTATGTCAACTTTATGATCACTTTAGATTAATCTTGGTGATCCTTTGTAAATTAGAACTTTTTCCCAAAATAATTGAATACAAGGAGATGGGGAGCAAATAAGAAGCATGGAAAAGAAAATGAAGGCACGAACAATCCATAGTTTTGATTTTGAACTAAATAATAACTTTTTTAGAAGAACTAAACGATGCAGTAACTTACCAATAGTAAATTTATGCTACTCATTTTTATTTTTTTTTAGTTCCATGTACAGTTATGATGAATTGAAGAAAAATATGAATACCATTAATTCATTTCATCAACTTTATTTTGTAGTGTTAGGAAAGTCGACATTTGTGGGATGCTAAGTTTGTCATATTTGAAGGATACACCGCGGACGGTTCTAGTTAGAGTTGTTGATTTCGATTCATAAGGCAGATGGCACATCGAGACTGTCACTAGTGAAGGAGGATATGGACTTTAAACGGGATGTGTTGCCCGTCCTGGTGGAAGAGTGATCAAGTGTTGATGAGAATTTTAAAGTTTTTCCAACAAGTTGACTTTGACAACATTTTTTTTGGCTGCCCAATTTAAAGGAAAAAGAAAAAAATGGAGCAGCTTTATGAAGCAGAAGTACAGTAGTTTAACAGATGTTAGTGGCGTTAGTTTGAGGGACGGAATACACTGCAAAGATAGTTCAGGGACCAAATACACTTCTTAGGCAAACTTTAGGGACGTATAATCCAGTAAAGCCTTCAAACGTCTCTTAACATTTGTTATCTTTCAATACTCTGTACGTATCCTGTCTTTGATAGATTATTGAACAAAAAAGAAAATCTTCATTCTCTGCCTCTGTCGCTCTTTCCGTATGTTATTTTTGCTTTGCCAACAATCAACCACCGCAGGACCATCGGTTTATAAGCCCAGCACCCCAGCCTCTACACATCAGTCCTCAACTAACATCCCCATAAAAACAACCATTAAATCAACCGGCCAACACTTTTTGAGAAACAGATTACCTCCGACCAAAATTTAGTATCTCCTTCGGTTCCGGTCAATTGATGGGATCACTAACCCCATAAAGGCATTAACATTGGACATTTTATATATCCCCAAATGCCCAAAATGGTATTCTGCCTTTATCTTTTTGGATATTTGGCAAAATACCTTTTTGTCCTAGTTAAAAGAAAGAATACCCAATTGTCCAAAAAGGTAAAGGAAAAATACCATTTTGGGTATTTGGGGATTTATATATTGGGACTTTACTGAATGAGCTGATGATGTAAATGGACATCAAAGAATATCTTCTTTGGTTCAGTTCATTAAGCGCTGAATTAAAGTAAAAAGAAATTACTAAATTTGAAACTAAATTCAATCTGGCTGAATAACATCCTATCGATAGCTAAAAAGGACATCTGGTGGGGCTTTCGTTTTCTTCCCCTTTCACTCTATCATGCTTTTGCCCATTTTTCCCACAGCTGTAGTCTATTTGGCTTGGGGTTCTAATTTTCACCAAGTTCCCATCTCAATCTGAAATTGATTAGAGTGATGAAACAATTTTTTGACTTTTTATTAATTATTTTTATAAAAATGAAGTTTAATCTAAATGTGAAACACTTTTCAAGATTGTAGAGGGAGGTAGAGCAACAGTTAGTCAGTTACAGTTGCAGTGGTAAGAGAAAGAAGATATGGGTTTCTTTTTTACTCCCTCCGTTTTTTTTTTTCCTTCCCTTATTCCTTTATAGATAAAAAAAGGAGGGCAATTTGGAGAATTCAAAGCTTTCTTAATCTTTGTGCCAAAATCAAAGGGGAAGGATAAAAACAAACGGAGGGAGTATATGTTAAGAGAGAGTAGAGCAATCGTAGCACACCCAAAAGGAAAAAAATGAAAAGCAATTATATCCGTATAAAATGCGAACTTTGGGGACGAGCCGAATAGACGTTACTGTAAGGGATGAAATACGTTAAAAACAAACTTCAGGGACGAAATACATATTTGATGCAAAGTTTAGGGACGTATTAACCTGTTCAGCCTAAGTTGTGGGTTGTTTACCACTTTGATATTAAATGCATGTAATTTTGATTAGTTTATTTTATAGTTTTCTTTTTTCTCTAAAATTTGTCTAAAAAGTTATAAGTTGAAAAATTATATGGCATGCATAGAAACTTGTAATGAGTTGTCCCAATAGGGTTGCCTAACTATTTTCAAATGCAATTTTCATTCTTTGAATATATATAAATTTATATGTTCATTAAAATTGGTGAAATAATTATCAAAATCAAAATTAATAACTTAGTACAATGTTTATATTTTGAAGGAAAAAATATTTCATGGACTATTATTATATTGTCTTCAAAGTGCAATTATTTAAGTATGAAATCTAATCAATAATAATACCGTGAGATAACCGATTAAAGAAAAACAAAAGGTATATATTGTAAATTAATAGAAATTATGTAAATTCTACATCTTATGAGGGATAAGTGAGTGTCCTTACTTACAGGTATGCGAAACAAAAATGTAAAACAAAACTAGTATAGGGGCGAATTCAGTGTGTTATATGGTAGTGCAGCTGCACAATGTGACTTTTGGGCTGACTCTAAATTTTGTTGGCCAATACTAAGCTGCCCTACCTAAATTAGTAGTTTTGCACTACCTAATCAACACTAAAATACAATTGTCTCACTGAAAATGGTGCTTGATATCATTCGTATGACTACAGTTTGACTCCGTTCAGTGACATTTTTTCTGTTACTTTTTATTTGGCCTTAAGTTTATGTCTTTAACCGGGTGGGCTAGCGCATTGAGTACTGCTAATCATGGCAAACTTAATTAGTTGGTCAGTTGTAATCGAATTACAGCACCCTTACTGATTTTTGTAATTTTGGGTGACTACTTTGTAGTGTAATGCTCTAATCTGTATTTTTGATAGCTCGACTAAATTTCTCAAAGTATTAAATAATATCATTACTGCATACTAACATCGATTAGCATACACTAAAAGGAAAATAAATCTTGCTAGGAACATCTGCGTCCTTTGGATTTTGACTACATTGCATGATTTTGGTTTCTAGATCTGCCACTGACTATTATATTATATATTGTAATATATATCTAAAATGTGCTACCACATAATAAATTGTTAAAGAACATGTAATGCTGTTACAAACAGGAAGGAGATTTCAAACGAGGTATATGATGGTTTTTTAAGGTCACAGTTTCTTAAACCTTAGTTAATATCCCTGATTAGTGATCGACTTTATTACATATTATCTAATGTCGCTCCTTTATGTTTTGTACTAATTTAATATATTTCTATGTTTATTAAGGTCAGTGGTTACCCATTCATTTTCGCTGCTTGGGCCTATTTGCTAGGATCACGTCGTCTGATGATGCCTAAAAGTTACGTTTCAAATAATTATAAGGTACTCCGAAGAATAGATCTAGAAAGATGTGTTCAGATCGAGTGAGGACTTTATATTTTATTCCATGGGTTTCACAATTTTTTTCCTCTGTTTCTCTTTGGGTTGTTTCGTATGATTCTTCATTTTTTATCTTACTTTTTGGCAAGTTGGAGGTAGTTCGCATGGCCTCATAATGAATTATTATATGGTGGTACTATACGAATCTGTGTAATTGAAGTTGGTCATATTAGTTGGTCGTAGAAAATTTTACAATTTTACGACTACACCAATAGTACTATCTAATGCTTAATGTGCTAAAGTCATCAATACTAGTTAATTGGTTGTAGAAAATGTTATAATTTGTGGCATGTATAAAGACCTTTAATGAGTTGTGATTAGTTGTACTAATAAGATTGCCCTTACAACTTTGATATTTTATTTTTTTTTGGCAAGAACGAACTGAATATTTAAATTAAAGCAACATAATGTTGTTCGGGATGGTAGTGTTCCATCCCTTAATACACTTAAAGGCTACGCTTCGTCCTAAGAAATAAG
>ONZK01000529.1:0-13098 GCA_900322385.1 Pharnaceum exiguum
TTCCATGTGTTTGTCTGTAAAATGACCCCTTTACAACTATAAAATGACCCCTTTACAACTGTAAAATGACCCATGTTAAAACGCAAAAAATTCCATGTGTTTGTCTGTAAAATGACCACTTTACAACTATAAAATGACCCCTTTACAACTGTAAAATGACCCATGTTAAAACGCAAAAAATTCCATGTGTTTGTCTGTAAAATGACCCCTTTACAACTATAAAATGAACCCTTTACAACTGTACGTAAAATGACCCATGTTAAAACGCAAAAAATTCCATGTGTTTGTCTGTAAAATGACCCCTTTACAACTATAAAATGACCTCTTTACAACTGTACGTAAAATGACCCATGTTAAAACGCAAAAAATTCTATGTGTTTGTCTGTAAAATGACCCCTTACAACTATAAAATGACCCATTTATAACTGTAAAATGACCCCTTTACAACTGAAAAATGACCCCAATGTTAAAAATGAAAAATGACCCCACACAAAATGAAAAATGACCCTCCATGTTAAAACTGAAAAATGACCCCCATACAACTGTAAAATGACCCCTATAGTAAAAAAAAAAAAAAGTCTCACACTAAGATTAGTGTGAGACGGTCTCACACAAATATTTGTAAAAAAGAAAATAGTGTATTGTAGTTGAGTTACGAAAACTTTGAATTTCAATTAAACACTATGAATTAAGCTAAGTTTTTTATTCTTTCGATGTAAAAGTTTAAATGAAAACTTGGATAAATAACCCTTTTTTTAATTGCCCGGCCGGGTGATTAGAGTTTTGTTCTGAATACATACTATGTACTCGACCCGGGTTGCAGCTTTGTTCTGAATACATACGGATTCGACCCGGGTTGCATATGTGTTTATGATGGGTGAATCTCCCACTAAAACTCTCTATATACGTAAATATTCGAACCTTTTATGATGGTTGTAGACCTTATTTTAACCAAGCAAGCAAGAAAAGGAAAAAGCCTCACGATGCTTTCCTTTTCTTTAGAAGGGGCCTTGGAGTGGGCACATGACGCAACCGAAAGCTAAAAAAAGTGGCGGCCAAAATAGACGGTGGGTTGGCCAATTAGGTGGTAGCCCAACACACAGTTTGAGTCTTCATTCTTCCCTTCTCAAATCATTCCTATTGTTGCTTTTGCTTTGGTGATTCTTTTGGTTTACATCAATTAAATAGTCAAGAAATAACAAATCAACATCAATGGGGTTTCTGAGGGACAGAAAAGCATCATCTAACTCATCTCCCAGTCCAACTTCGACCTCTCCCTGTGCTGATCTCAGAACTGCCTATCAAAACTGCTTCAACAGGTCTACTCCTCTCTCTCTCTTTTCCTCTCATCCCCTCTTGATCATTAACATCATGGAGAAATCTGAGCAATACCCATGTCATATTTTTGCATAATGACCGTAAAAATCTAATCTTTTGGTCATTTATCAAGCACTAACCAAATTTCAGCAATACCCATGTCATGTTTTTGCATAATGACAATAAAAATCCATTTTGTTTGCATAATGACAGTATAAATCTCATCTTTTTACCGATTTATGTCATTTTGTTACATTTTAATACTCCCATGTCATGTTGGGCTTGTTCTTTAGAGCTGTGAACTTTTTGCTTAATTGCTTTGATACTCAAGCACTTATTAAAACCATATCAATATTGTATGAAACTATATGATGAGACCTTTCCAATGAAATACTAATAACTACGAATGGATATCTTGATCAAAACTTATTACGTTCGCGAGTTATGAGCTGAACTGCCCCGAAAAAAACTGAACTGAAAGTAACTGAACTTGACTTAAGTTGAGGAGATCAGGCCCATTATTGCATGACTGTAGTAAAAATCTAATCTTTTGTGGATTCATGTCATTTTTTGTGACATGGGTATGTGACATTTTGTAGGTGGTATTCAGAGAAATTTGTCAAAGGTCAGTGGCAAAAGGAAGAATGTGTTGATGAGTGGGAGAAATACAGAGAATGCCTTTCTGTAGGTTTTTGTTGTTCTCATTTTCATCATACATTAGCGTTTGTGGGTCAATGTTAATTTCTTTTCTGTTTATATTATGATTGCTTTAGTTGTTGAGCTTTGGATATGAATATAAAACTGGTTAAGGACTTGGAAATAAAAAATTTGAGCTTTACTAGTAGCAATGTGTGAGTAAAAAAGAAACAAATTAGATGGTTTTCTTAGGCTGCTGTCTTGCTAGGAAGATGAAAATGAAGATTGGGGAAACTTTTAAGTCAAGGACTGAAATATCTTGTTGTTTTGTTGGCAGAAACACTTGACTGATAAACAACTGAGTAAATTTCTGGAAGCTGAAGCTTGTGGAGTACCTTCTCTGGCTGATCGAGTCGAACCGAAGAAGAGTTGAAGGTGATGGAGCCAATTTTGTATTTTTTTTTGTTTGATGTAAATAGTGGAGCTAAGCTGCCAACTAGAACAAGAATCAAACAAGTTAGACACTTAGAAATTGATTGAATTGAGGAAGTAGTGATCAAGTTTTATAATTTTCTAATGCAAATCTTGCTTGCTTGCGAAATTGTGAAGCAATGTGTACACGAAAGAATTGTAAAATAGTTGGTTGAAATTCTCACTCAGTGATATAATGCTACTGAACAGAATTATGAGTTGAATTTGGAAAGATCATAGTTTGTTCAAGAACGTTTCTTTGTGTTCGGGAGTTGTACTGCTGAGGTTTTGATTTTAGTTGCATATCATTGAATTATGGAATAGTGAGATGGTTTTGTCTGGAAAGTGCTTCACTGAACACAGACTTATTAGAGTTTGTCTACTGCGGCAGGCTGGTTCTCCTCGGACCAGGATAGAGACTTTAATGTCCTTGCAGCAACAATTAGATTTTGTATCCCTGCCATAATTTCTGTTACGCGTTGTCTTTATAGTCAGTATACAGATATTGCCATACTGCCATCTACTATGCAGGTTCCATTGTTCCAATCATCTGAAAGCCTTGGTACAGAAGGGGTAGACTGTATAGCTTCAACTATTCTTTGTATGTTTTCGCAGTATTACAAACTCTGGGCTTATGGTGGAAAGGTAATAAATAATGTTTGCCTGTTGTCTATCTGACTTATCTGCTATATCCAACTTCACCATCATAGTTTATGGATTTCAGCAAGCTTCAAATGCAAAATATTTGCGACTGCTAATCTTTAGTTTCCACCACTCTTAGAATCATTTTCTGGTCTTCCCTTGTTCATTCTTTGGTAGCATCATTTCCATCCCCATCATTGCCGTTTTGGTAAAAGGAATTGGTACCACATTTTGTTATTATTGCTTGACTACAAGATTGCTTGGCTTTTTTTAAAGCATTGAATGGCTGTTTTCATTTTTCTTCTTCTAGGAAGTTGTGTGCTAGCAGCCTAGCACTTGTGTTCCTTCTAGTTTTCCTTTTTTTTTTTTTTGAAATATCAAGGGTTTCGACTCCACAGCAGTTCATCTTGCAAATAGTGGTCGGAGCTGCTAGTGTTCTCTTATTTGCGTCTCGCATTCTCTCACTAGTCAGTAGTGACTACTCTCTAGTGACACTGTGAGAGCCATCCACAAAACTTGGCTCCTTAACAAGAAATAGAAGAGACTTCCATGACTACCTTTTGTTTCCGTAAGGGCAGCATGCCTATTAGGATACAAAGCAGACTGTTCAATTGTTGTTGTTGTGTGTGCCTTCTTCTTTTTTAGAATAGCTGGTGTGTTCGTAAGTTCCTGCTTGCCATTTTTTATCCTCAGTAGGAAAGCAGAAGCGATAGGACTGTGAATCAGAGAGAAACATGGTTGCAGTACTCGAGTGTCTTATTTACAGATCATGTACGACATTTTCTGTTTTGCTTCATTATGAAACTGGTTAACAGTCATCCAGTGCTTTGTGAAACTATGTTGGGTGTATGGTTGCTGCACAAATGTTGTAAAGGTGATCAAATTGTCTTAAGGAAGATGTAAGTCATGTAACCTGACAACTTTCTTTGTAATTTTTTCTAGGCCAACAATTCATTGCATCCGCAAGTTAAATCATTTTTTTTGCACTGTCATTCCAAATAGAAAACAATTAGTTGATCATTAAGGGGAAAGGCGTTTAGATGAAAGGATAATAAGGCTTTACTGTAAGGAATTGCTTGGGATGTAGATTTCCCGAACTGTGATTTGCTTTGATGTTGTAGCAGTTAGCAGAAACGTGTTTCCATCATAGTGCCATGTTTATCTTATTCCGCATGTAGTCCCAGGAACTGATCAACTGAAACTCAGTACCAAACGAGGTCGGACTTCTAGTGCTCACTAGTTCATGGTAGTTTCTGTAGGCTTACATCCTTGAGGTAGACAGTGGTTGTGAAGCAACTATTGACCGTCTACCTAGTATCACCATTAACTCTTATTGGTTGGGATGTACACTGCCAGAAGCCCATAACTGATCATCGATCATAGGACCTATTTGCTTTTGTGGGTGCTTCTGAAACTCTCTAGTGGGGCACTGGGGCAGGTTCAGTACATTGGCGCTCTCACCGAATGTACATGCCACTATGCCAGCTTTAGTTTACGTCTGCCCTTTGAGAAAGCGAAACAAGAGCTCAACTGGTGCATAGTTAGTTCTTTTTTGACAAGAAAACTGGAAACAGAAGCTCTTTACACATTAGATAGAGGCATTGTTAGTCTCCAGGGACCTTTTATCATATTGCTTCTTTTTCGGGTGGGGGTTGTGTGTGTGTGGTCGCGCGCGTGCATATGCGTGTGAAGGATACTTCAGAATTGAGATTGTCCATTTTACTTTCAAAGATGACGCTCATTCAACACCCACCCAAGCTAGGAGCCTACGAGTGAGGGGGGTTTACAGAATGGAATTGGAGTCTGAATGTCTTCATTGATGACACAATCAAATGAGCAGAACACAAAATGGATTGTTAACACTTTGGAAACGAAAAAAATGATCCATTCTTTATTCACTCCGCCTTCCGAAAAAAAAAAAACTAATTTTAAATGTACTCTCTGTTAGGACTTGAAAACAGTAGGTGATAACAGCTAAAGTTCCTAAGAGGCACTCGGCAGCAACAGTGCAACCAACTCTGAAATCTTTCTGCATTGAGGAATGGCTTGTGTATCAAACTGACAGTGGACATAATTTTCGCTGTAAGAGAAAGCGTACAATGGAAAGCAAGTAGCTTGATCTGAAATTCAGTTTCAGACAAATTTGCTGTGTATGACGACATGCCCTGCTGAAGTAACCTCACTTCTTCTTGAAGAGGAAATGAGCAACCATCCATTCTTCTCCATTGTTGTATGCAAATAGTTCAGCGACGGAGATGAAGAAGGTTCTCCAGTATACAGTCCACTTGGTAACTGATTCCTTGCCATAGGTTGACTCCATTATTGGCTTAATAGTACTCAAGTTTCGGTCCATTCTTTTCAGCCATTCTTCACTGTCAAGAGAATTTAAAGGATAGTTGAAAATTATTGTTCATTGCCTGTTCTTGATTGATTACCAGGAACCAACAGTTTAATAATTTTCTTGAACTTTGGTTTTTGCTGTGCATAATATGTGATTTCAAATCAGTTATCTGGTGAAGTTACCTTGTCTGTGCATAATGCTTCCCGTTCACTAGCCAGTGATTGACAATAGCTACATCATCCTGCAGCATTATCGGTATTAGTCACTCTATCAAGGTGTCAATGCAAGTTCAACCTGTGCTGAAAAATTTATGCTGCTCTGCAATCATAAAATATCAAACACAGTACAAAACTTCTTGTTTTGATGAACCATTGACTTGGTTACTTATCCTGCATCCGACATGCCGCTTATTTGTACGGGTAGTCACAGAAAATCAAGTGGCAAACAAGAAAGTCAATGTTCTCGCAGTTATAGTTTCTCTGCAATGCAAATCATTTCCTACAGGCTCACCTGGAAATACAGGAGAAGGTTTGCTGAAGGCATTGTGCCTCCCGTGAAAAAATACCTTGTAATCCAGTCATCATCACTGACATCCTGCAAGAATTTCACTATACATTACTCAAAGACTCAAATATACAGGCTCTGCACTCACATAAGTCCACGAATACAAAACAGAATGCTCAACAGCAGATACCTCAAAGTGGTAAGCAAATGCTTTGTGGCAGAAGTAATGAACAAATAATAAGCCATCAAGTTTCAGCCAGTTCGATATCTTCTTGAGAAGGTCTCTGTAGTTTTTCATATGCTGCAGTAATCAATATCAATCAGATAACACATCTCTCATCAAAGCTTGAATAATTGCAACAATAGAATACTGATAAACAGCTACGGAAGTAAGTGTTCATACCTCAAACATTTCGATGGAAAATATCCGATCATAGGATCCTTCCATTTCGAATTTACTAATATCTGCTACTATTATTTCCACATTTTGCAGTTGAAGATCCCTGAAGCAGAGGAAAATGTGAGCAATCAGACAGCATAATCTTCAGAATTTCCCTCACTTTTTGTTATATGCATTGGCAAAGCTGCAAAGGGATTAAGATTTCATGTAGCACGAGAATCAAACGCACCTGCACTGCTCCTCAATGTGTGCTTTCTGAGTCACTGAATTGCAAATCCCAGTGACTTTACAGCCGCTGTACTTTTGAGCAATGTACAAAGATAGTGACCCCCAACCACATCCTACATCAAGAACAGTATGTCCGTCTTTCAACTGTGCCCGCTCACAGTATAACTCCAACATAGCTCTCTCTGCATCATCTAGACTCATCTTATTATCGGAGAAGTAACAGCAGCTGCAACCGTGAATAGAGCAACGTATAACAAAATAAGTACCGTAAGTAGAATCACTAACTCATTACAAGAGTATGCTATGATGATACACAATTCCCTGAACAAATGCTTATGCTTATACACATTCATCTCAGAAATGAGAACTGACTAACCTGTACTTGAGATGCTTTCCTAGTACGAGCTTGAAGAAGGAAGTAGGGAGCTCATAATGTTGATCCTTCGGCTTATCAGTTTGAATTGCTATCGGCATTTCTCTTAAAGCTGCGATTATGTCCACAATGGATCCATTAATATCAGTTAGTAATGCCACATTGTTGTTCATTTTGTTCAATAAGCAAGTAATCTAACACAGAATAGCATGTCATATAACAATGTTTCAAGGATATGCTCCAACCATACTACCGCGTGGCTATAGGTTATGATAAAACCTGTTCCCTTTAAACATAGGAAGGAACACAAAAAACGGTAGCTAGGACTTACATTGGACAAACTGAAGGAGATCAGCAAGTTGAAGTTCAGAAGAAGGTTTGTAGCTAGAACGAAGACGACTAGCTAAAAGAAACCTTGTAAGCCTTCTTACAACAGCATCAGGCAACAGGTTTCTTTCCAGTGAGCCTAACATTACCCTAACTGTAGTTTCATATGGCACTTTCATTACCCCCTCCATATGTGATATGTTCCTCTCTTTGTCTTAGTACACCTTTGATGATATTGATGATGATAATGTTTTCTCCTCTTCTTTACACAGAACCACTCTTCAGAGTACGATCTTCGCTAATACTAGCGTCGTAGACTAGTAGCCTACATATACTAGTACAATTGTACAATTCAGAACGTTACTAAATTTGATTTGCCTAGTTGTTGTTTTGGCAACCGTGAATGCACGCTTAGTATAATGTTAATGTGTAGTAAATCTTTGGGCTAAGTGAGTGGTGATTGGCTAGTCCACGTTGTTCACGATCAAGTGATGGATGGGACAATATCAGGCCATATCTTTTCAGTGATTGGATAACAAATTGCCCATATCTTCATTATATCATTTTTCCATTTTCATCACTTCAACAACAACAATCGAGTGTAAATCCCCATTAAATGAATATTTTCAATTTCGCTAAAGAATGGGAATTATCATATATAGAAGATTCTGCTACTCGTACTAGTCAAACCCATATCTAGTAAGAATAAAATCACATAATGCGAAAATAACAATTTCAAAACAACTTGAAGTTTAAAGTAAAAATTGTGTTAACTCGTTTAATGTATGACAACATATTTGAATGTACTACAATAAAAATTTAAAATTTGATAACGGGTGGGAGGGAAGTAGACTAATTGATATCCATCCTACTTATCATTTGAGTCTTTGGAGTACTTTGAGATTATATTCCACGCTGAGGATTTGTGGCGGGGCTTGAACTTACAATTACCCTCACCCACGGCCACTATCTACCTAATTTCCCAGTCCATTCGGCTCTAGCCCCCTTCCTCACCCCTCCCATACCCGGAAACTCCAACTGGTTTTATGATCATCCCTATCTATAGTAGCTCTCTAAATGCTACTCGATCGTTCTTAATTTTTTTTTCTAACTTAATTGTCCATTGTTTAGGGCTTGTTCTCCTCAACTTCTAAAAAGTTCAGTTCGGTTCAGCTCGTAACTTGCAAACGTTATAAGTTTTAATCATGATACCACTCATAGTTATTAGTATATCATTGGAAAGGTTTTATCATATAATTTCATAAACGTATAATATTGATATGGCTTTGATGAGTAATTGAGTGTCATAACAATTAAACAAGAAATTCAGTTACTTTCAGTTCAGTTCAGATTTAGCTCAGGGAAACAGGCCCTTGGAGATGTTAAGTTATACTGTATTTGACAAAAAAAAAAATCGATAATTATAAACAATAAAAGCCAACATCTTTTTACACATGGACCTAATACAAACCGTCCACCTAAGCACCCTAATCACATCATACCTAACCAAACCGTCCATTCACTCATTCAGACAAAAAATGTACGAGTACTGAAAAGCACTTAACAACAAGACACAACATAAACACAAGACAAAACTTTCATTCTTTCTTACCAATCATACCCTTCTTCTCTATTCCTTTCTCTTTCCACTTCCCCACAAAACTCTCATTTAGCTGTCTTTGACCCAAGATATTAAATGCACAGTATTAATCAACTTCAATTTATTCACGGAAATTGTCACTCACTATGCATGATTTCCCGGAAGTAATAATAACAAAAAAAAGGAAAAACAATATTAAGAAGCTTCTCTTCTCTTCACGTGTTTTGTTTGAGCAGCCAAAAAAATGGTGAATACCCACATCAAGTAAGAATCTTTTCTACTCCATTCTCTCTCTAATCTTCAAAAGATTGTAACTTTAGTGTTTTCTCAGCTAAATATTTGTGGGTTTTTAATGTTATGCTATGTGGGTCAGTAGCTGATAAGTTTGCTTGCTTTCTTGTGTTATATTGTATTGTTCTTTTGTTTGTAGATAGTGATATGTGGACAAAATGATGTTATCTAGCATTGAATCTACTGGGTACCCTGATGATGATGTGAACAGTGGACAATTATTGCATGACATTGAGGAGATTAGTAAAGCACTTTATTTGGACCATAGAACACAAACACATGATAGTAACTTGATTTATTCATCTGGTTTGAGGCCTAAGTTAGGGAAGAAAACCCAGAAAACCCATGTGGGGGAGGGGGATAGAAAGCCGAAACCGAAACCGGGTTTTGTTGATGATGATGAGTGGTTAAAGGAGGAGAAAAAGAAGGGTTCTTCTTCAATTTGGGGTTGGAAACCCTTTAAGGCTTTGTCTCATATTAGGCAAAAGAAGTTTACTTGTTGCTTCTTTTGCCATGTTCATTGTATTGATGGTATGCCGGCTGGATTCGATGATGTTAGTGTTAGTGTGCATTGGAAGAGGAAGGATAGTGTTTTGAGGACTTCTCCGGGGAAGGTTTCGAATGGTGTGGTTGAGTTTGAGGAGACCTTGATGAACAAGTGTTGTGTTTATGGGGTGAAGAGTGGGTCTGGGAATTTTGTCAAGTATGAGCCTAAGCATTTCTTGCTTTATGCGTCGGTTGTTGGGGCTGGTGGGCTTGATATTGGTCAGCATTGGGTTGATCTTACAAGGTTGCTTCCCCTTACATTTGAGGAGTTGGAGGAGGAGAAGTGCTCGGGGCGGTGGTCAACGAGTTTTAAGCTCTCGGGCAAGGCTAAGGGTGCTACATTGCATGTTAGTTTTGCATTTTTGGTGACGAAGGATGGTCTGTCTGAACTGGGTGGTAATATGAAGTTACCTTTTCTTCTTAGCTTGGATCAACATGGACTGGGTAGGATGAGTTTTGTTGCTGATTCAGAGCATAGGAAAGGCGGTGCTGTACTTAGGCGGGTTGGCAGTGTCCCCAGTAGTGTGACTAATGCCTCTTTCAGTTCACCTCAATCTCTTGATGTAGCGTATAGTTGGCCAAAGGAGGTATCTGACTTCTCAGATTCCATTGATGTGCTCTATGGGAAGCTTGAAGATAACAAGGTAGATGTAGCTACAAAGTTTGATGATCATTTGGAGTCCCTTAAACTTTTGCCAGAATCATCATCCAGCTCCGAGAACAATTTTTGTAGATCTGAACAGGAGGATTCTGATTTCACAGTGATTGAGAAGGGGATAGAATTAGAATTGCCTGAAGGGGAAGAGATAAACTTATATAACAATGCCAAACTTGATAACCCTCCCATTGAGGTGATTGATATATCAGAGATGTTCAAGGGCGAAGGGACATCCTCTGATGAAGAGTCGAATTCCAATGAAAAATATGAGACTTGTGATTATATTGACGGTGATGCTTTTACAGATAAACACATTGCTGCTCTGACTGAAGAGTCTAATTTTGAGGGAGACATATTAGATTCATTTGAAATGTTAATTTCAGAGTCTACAGAGTTAGAATTTTCAGTAGACGGTGAGACTCCTGTGCAACGTAAGGGTAGAAAGTTGCTAAAATCATTAAGCTTAGATGACATTTCCAAAGCTGTTGTAGACGATTTCTTTAACCTCCTGCAAGAAGCACGTACTCCGTCATTTCGAAGTTCAAATGGTGATCTTGAGTCTCCTAGAGAACTTCTATTAAGAGAGTTTGAAGAAGATATGTTGACTTCAGGGAACTACTTTTTGGGTGCTGAGGAACAAGAAGATGAGCCTCATTCTGAGTTTGCAGCTCCTAGTAGCTCCTCTTCAGATTGTGATGTTGAGGATATTGTTCTTTTACCTGTCATGAATGACACTAGGCAAGGAAGTGAGAAACCATTAACAAAAAGAAAAACAAAGGCGAAAGCTCTTGAAAGATTGGAAACGCAATCTTTGATGCAACGGTGGGGATTAAACGAGAATGCTTTTCAGAGTTCACCGCATTATAGTAATGGTGGGTTTGGGAGTCCTATATTCATCCCACCAGAAGAACCAGTTGGGTTGCCTCCCCTTGGCGAAGGGTTAGGACCCCTGCTTCATTTGAAGGATGGAGGTCTTTTGCGTTCTATGAGTCCCTTATTATTTAAGAATGCTAAGAATCGTGGGAACTTGATAATGCAAGCCTCTAAGCCTGTTGTGCTGCCTGCTGAGTTGGGTTGTGATATCATGGAGGTACTGCAGTCCATGGCTTCTGTTGGCTTTGAGAAATTATCTCAGCAACTGCATAAGCTGATGCCTCTTGAAGATGTGTCGGGAAGGATAATCCAGCAGCTAGCATGGGAGGCACTTGAGAGGTCTGTCCTTGGTTTATTGTTCCTTGTTTTTATTTTATTTTTGAGTAGATTCTTCTTAATAATTCATTCTCAATATTTATCTAACATTAATCACTTTTATTTCAGTCCAACTACTTCGGAGCCGGAATTTGATGTCAGAATCAATGTTGTGGGAGCTTCAGATGGCCTGGGTTGCAGCTACCTCAATTCAACTCCAAACAATTGTTACAAAAAATCAGGGTGTATACCTGTCAAAGATCTTGCCCCATTGGCTCTTGATAGCGTAGAAGTTCTCATGATTGAAGGATTGAGGATACAGTCTGGCTTGTCTGATCAGGATCCACCGTCCAGTATAAAGGTTGGATCTAATAGTCAAAGTACCTCTCGAAACAGGATCGCCTGGTTTGATGACGCTTCTGACTTACTGGGCATGAGAGGCACCACAGATTATATTTACGAGTTATTGGATCTTTCTATTTCATTGGATGAGTGGTTAAAGCTAGATGCTGGAAGGTTTGGTCATGGTAATCAGGTTGCTGACCAAACATCTAGGGTGCTTGTAGCGCATCATGCTAAATTAGAAGGAGAAGAAATCTCACAGACAGAATCAACAAGCCATGGTGTTTTGGGAAATATTCTTACAGTAGCTGTAATGATGCAGCTCAGAGATCCCTTCAGGAACTATGAATCAGTTGGTGCCCCCATGCTAGGACTTATTCAAGTGGAGAGATTTTCAAGGGAGACAAACTTTCCAAGTAGCTCAGAAGAAAGTTCTAGTTCCGAGAATGGTGAGTTTCGTGAGCTAGAGAATGAGGGTGACATCCAAAAGCAGAGAGACGAATATGAAGTTCCGAGGTTAAGAGTGAAAGAAGTACACCTTGCTGGACTGAATATCGGGTATGGTGATTCAGAAGTTTGGGCTTGTAGGAGACAGCTGCAATCAGGCTCCCGTTGGTTGCTTGCCAATGACTTGACCAAGAATAGTAGTCGACACCTTTCTGAGTCAAGGTTGATTATGAGACTTCCTGCCCAGATGGTAGGGAACCCGTGGAGCAGAAACTTCTTGTGGAGCATTTCACACTGTTTTTGTAGGGCTGAAGCCGATCATTCAGAGTTGTCTGCTACAGACCCACCTACTCGAAACCCTGACCTAATATTTCCTGAACAGACCGTCTGATACGCATGCTGTGGACCCTTGGGGCTCTAGCTGACTGAAATACCAGAATGGTGTTTTTGGCTATTCACAGTCTCGAGAACAAGTATGATTTGATATTCATCTTTTGTGTTAACCTACTGTAAGTATGATTTAGAACTGCATTCTATTTTTTCTTTTTTGTTGTATAGGCTTTGAAGCACTGTAGTAATTTTGTAACTAGTGAAGAAGAGCCAGGGTTATCCAAGCGGGAACGAACATGAGAATTTATCCTTTTGTATTCTTGATCAGGGTCCACTGAATTGCGTCGTATATGAATGAATATATGAATGTTGTGATTGTTGAATTGTTCTGATGCTTCTTTCTCTTTCTCGTTGATGCAGATAGTGTTGTGATATAGTCCCACATGACGTATTTTCG
>ONZK01000531.1:0-19597 GCA_900322385.1 Pharnaceum exiguum
AAAGAAAACTCAATCCCACCATTTTTCCTTATCAAAAAATTCAAACATGGTCACAAAAAACCTCAAACCCATTCTTTCTCATCAAATATTAGTCACAAATACATATTAAGGGCCACGCAATTAAAAGGTTACAAATTGAGTTTATGATGTCACGGATTTAAAAAAACAGGGGTCACAGAAGAGTGATCAGGGGGTTACAGATGAATGTTCGAGGGGTCATAAAATGCATTAAGGTCGACAAAGAGGGGTCACAAAAAGGGGGTCACAAATTGCGCTCACAGGGTCACAGATCATAGTTGAGGGGGTCACAAAACACGCTCAAGGGGTCACGGGCTAAAACACGGGGGGTAACAAAATGTGCGTATGGGGTCACAAAATGAAACTCATAGTCACGAATTGGGTTTTAGCTGTTGAAGGTAGACACGAACTATGTTGTCGTCAGTGATAGATGGTGGTGGGATGATACCAAGGAAAATGGGGTGTGATGGGTGTTGTGGGTGTGAATGTGGAGAGAGAGTGTGATGGTTATGGGTGATGAGATTGGGTTTATGGATATGTGAGAGAGAGAGAGAGAGAGGGTGTTGGGGTTCCGATTGGAGGGTAATGGGTAGTATATGGCGGTGTATGGTGTCGCCGGTATGACGGCGGCCGGAGGTTGTGGCGGTGGCCGGAGTTTATTGGGTAAAAATGGTGAGAGAGTGGGGTTTGGTGAGGAGAGAGAATGGAAAATGAGCATTTTGTATAAATTGGGTTTTTTTTTGCTTTTTTTTTTACCAAAGGGGAGTATAAAATATATAGGGGAGTATATAGCTCCCTACTCCTAGGAGTAGGGTAGAATTTGTCCTCGTCCTATCTTGAAATATATGATACAAGATCATCTTTTAATCTACTTCTTTATTTTTTGGGATTTGAAAATATTTTATTTTTTAAAGAAAATCTATAATGTATTAGCTTTATTTATTTTTTTTACAAAATTAATAGCTATTACAGATATTGCTTGGGTTATCACTTATTATTTTCATTTTCAAAACAAAAAAAAGAGAATTTTTTTTTGTTTTATTCGGATGGTTGAAAAAATAACTGTATTGAACTTAACTGAAAAAAACTGAAATTAACTGGAAAAAACGGAGTTAACTGGAAAAAACTGAATTAACCGGAAGAAACTGAACTTAACTGAACTGGAATCAATTATAGTGTAAATATAACTAAATAATTAACTGGAAAAAACTGGACTGAACTGGAAGAAGCTGAACTTAACTGAACTTAACTGAACTTAACTTATATAATCTGAATCTAACTGAACTGTAACAGATAATTTGAACAAAACAAAGCCTTACTCCTAATATGTCCTCGTGAAGAATTGACCTTATGTTTGAACAAAACAAAACAAAACAGACCATGAGGTGTCCCTCAAAAAGATAACATACTCTTATGTTTTTTTATGAGGAGGTTAGCAACGTTTTTTTTTTTTCGATTCTGTTGTTGCTCAGTTTAGCATCATGGTTCCCTTGCTAAGTTGACCTTAACAACGGTTTTTGAATATCAGTTGGCGACCTTAACAACAATTATGTTAGATCCGTTGCTAATATCGGCATAGCAACAAACAATGAAAACCGTAGTTAATCTCAGCAATGTTTTTTGGATATCCCTTGCTAACCATAGCAACGAATTTGGTTAAATCGTTGCTAATTTAAATTAATCCTTCAAAAGTATAATTAAGCACAATACCGTAAAAGTTCAATGACGATTTTAAGATAAAAAAAACAACAAGGAAAAAGAAGTTATAATTCTCTATGGAAAAAATACTTAACTTAGAGGTAATTTGTAAAACGCGTGATTGAACGTGTATTGTTGCACAACGCCTCCATCTTTAAAAGATTATATCTAATCTATTTACTATTAAGTTTTTAATGATGAATATCCTAGAATATCTTTGATAATAATAATAATAACAACAATAATAATCATAAAGATGGTGACTGTGGTGATAGTAAAACTAATAATAATCATAATAATCATATTAATAATAATAATAATAATAAAGATATTGGATATAGAAACAAAATAATATTGTCCCTTTCATAAGAGAAAAAAAATGTATTATTATAATTGGTGGGTAAAGATGACAATTATTTGAAATGAAAAAAAAAAAATGAAAAAAAGTCAAAAAAGTAGAAATGAATAACTTACCATCTTTTTTTAACCCAAAAAAGGAAATTAATATTAATCGAATAAAAAAAGACACGAGGTAAGAAGAGAAAGTGCACAGTTCCATTTTAAAAAATTCAGAAATATAAACAAAATTTTATTGTAGTTGACAATTTGTTTATCATCTACTATTAGACACTCTCTTTGATATGATTTATGTAAGAAAAATAAAAAAATGATCATAAATAATATTACAATAAAAACCTCTTACGCAAGTAACAATAGCAAAACTGAGCTAAACTGGACTAATATCAAGTCGTTATTTATGAATATATTTTTGATAGGAGTTATTTATGAATATTGCTTGTATTACTTTATAATATTATACTTATGTTATTCTTAATAACTCCAACAGATATCCAATAACATACTCCATCCAATAGATATTGACATATGCGGGTGAATAAAAAATCATAAACAAATATGGAAAGGGTGATGGGTGATGTAAAGCAAATGGATATGGATTTATTCCCCATTAAAGTCTATTAGGAGTTATAAAGGAAACGATCTTTACTATTACTTTCCTAACATGTGGCTAAAATCCTGCATTAAGATCAAAAAATCCTCACTGCCAATTTGTCATCCCTATCTCCAACTCTAACAAGTTATTAGTATATCGGATGGATTTATAACTACTATTTCAGTGTTTATTTGTTCTTCTTGTTTGGTTTTGCCACACATATTAATACAACAACAACAACAATCGAGTGTAGATCCCCATTAAATGGGGGTACTCGAGTCAAGATGTACGCAACCTTACCCCTGTTTAAGAAATAGAGATGTTGTTTCCGAGATTGACCAATCGCTTCATTGAAGTATTGACTTCCAACAACTTCACCAAAAATAAGAAGTATTGGAAGGTTTCATAGCCATTTTGCTATAGTCCATAATCATCTAAAGTTGAAAGATGGAGATAACTCCTTCAACTTTATAGGCACTGGACCTCTGCCACACATATTAATAAAACCTGAAATTTACATATTTACCATTCATTTTCAACTCTAACTAATTCAACATCAAAAAAGGAGGACTGAAAATGGAAAGGGCAAATGGGTCAGTTTGGGCAAAAGATAAGCCGAAAAAGGAAACCAGAAGAACAAATTAACACATTATAAAATGGAATACAAGAAGATCTAATAGACACGAAGGTAATAATAATAAAGGGACTGACTAATAACGTTAAGAATAATGAATATCGATATATCGTATTATACTGTTCCTTTTTAAAATTGTATTTCTCCATCCTTCATTTTTATTATTTGATTTCCATTCCTTTTATTTAAGATAGTTTACCTTCTTTATTTTAATTGTTGACTTTACGCTAACCACACTAAAAAAATCCCGTTCAATTTATCCACCCAATATTTCAATTTCAATACCAGCCTCCCCCTGATTCTCTCCCCCTCCTCACTCTCCACTCCTCTCTCTCTCTCTCTCTCTTTCTCATATCTCCCTTTCTCCTTCCCTCCTATTTAAACCCCTCCTTCGAATTCCCTTTCACAATTTCCAGTCACACATTTTTCATACACACACACACAAATAACATAACCCTTCCTTTCCCCCCTTTCTTCACACCCTCTCATTTCACTTCTTAAGAAACAGAGCACACACAAAATAACAACCACAAAAATAATAATGATAGCGACGGCGTACATAGACCACAGCTACGTCCACGAGAACGACGCCGTGGAAACCCAAAACGGCGTCGTACTACCGCAAAAGGCCGTCGAAGAGCTAGGCAAAATAAAGGGTACTGTCGACTACACCTCGATAGTCGTGAAAGACTTCGGTGGCATGATACAAACGACACCGTTTGCATTAATCCACCCTTTATCTCCCTCCGACGTGGCATCCTCAATAAAAGCCGCGTCATCAACCCCCCATCTGACCGTCGCTGCTAGGGGCAACGGTCATTCCATCAACGGTCAGGGCATGTCCGACAGAGGCCTTGTCCTGGATATGCGCTCCATGGGATCCGACCCTTTTCACGTGGCCCCCACCGGTGGGGGTGGGGCCCCGTACGTTGATGTCAGTGGCGGGGCATTGTGGGAGGACGTGTTGAAAAAGTGTGTGTTGGGGTATGGTTTAGCGCCAAAGTCATGGACGGATTATTTAGCGTTGACGGTTGGAGGCACGTTAAGTAACGCTGGTGTTAGTGGTCAGTCTTTTAAGTTTGGCCCTCAGACGGAAAATGTTTTAGAGCTCGAAGTCGTTACCGGTAGAGGAGAGACGACTGTTTGCTCTCAAGATTTTAATTCCGAGTTGTTTTTCTCCGTCCTTGGCGGCCTTGGCCAGTTCGGGGTCATCACTCGCGCTCGTATCCCCCTCCAGAAAGCCCCCGACATGGTAAATAATTATCATCTCAAATTAGTTGTCACATTATTAATTATTTTTTTTTCGACTTTAATTTAATTTGGCGGGGCGGTGGGGGACTCGAACCCTGTTCGCTATCTCGGCTAGCTGCTCAACCCCGACTCTAAAATGAGAGTGTTGATAATGATATAATGATAATGATTTTAATCATTTTATTGATGATTTTTACATGTGTGTGGGGGATTAGGTGAGGTGGATAAGGCTAGTATACTCAAAGTTCGAGGACTTTACACATGACGCAGAGTATTTAGTCACGACGAATCAAAACGAGTCGTTTGATTACGTGGAAGGGTTCGTTTTTGTCAACAGTAACGACCCGATAAACGGGTGGCCGTCAGTTACGCTAGACCGTGACCAATATTTTGACCCGGAATACCTCCCGTCTGGTTCCGGTTCGGTTCTTTACTGTCTCGAGGTGGCGCTCCATTTCGACCTCCATGACCACCCGTCCTATTTCGATAAGGTATAAATTACTGTCCTACCCTTGACTTGTATTGTAGTTGGATATAATATTGATGTTAAAAACGATAAAGTTTATTTAAGGATTAAGATCGGCGAAGATTTTATTCTCTAATTGACTTTTTATGTTGGGTCAAATTTGTACAATGGTAGTAGTGTTTTCAATGCGTGATAACTTGCCGTATCAGTATGATTTCATCCAAATCAGCCTAGATGGCTAGTTATAGACGACTTTATTATATATCAGGCCAATAGTATAATATAAATAGCACATGTTACCATAAAAATGATGAAATGAACGTTTGTACAATGTCAACCAAAATAGAATTTTGTTGAAATATAGTATGATTTGATTTGCTTCTCCTTTTGTTTGATATAAGCTTCCATACGGAGATTCTTTTGGTTTATTGCAAATATATCATCCCATAAATGTCTATGATCTGTAGGACTAGAATGAGTAGCAAATCATGGAAATTACTTTCCTTCTTATGGCCATAATGGCTATTAAATAAGATTCGAAAATTTGAAATATTGTTCCATAAAGGGTTTATCTTTTCTTTACTTTCGTAAGCATGATGATTGATAGGTAAAATTGGTAAAGTGAGGGAGATTTGTGTTTGCTAATTTTTTTTCTTCTTTTTGGATGAAAGAAGGAGACTTGGTTTTGACCTAAAGGGAAAAAAGTACTTTACTGTGGGGTCAATTTGGGTAAAGTAGGTCCCATATCAATCTGTTTGACCACGAACTGGGTAGTATGTTGGTCCCACCTGCTATTTTTAACAGCCTGAGTTGCACGGGGGAAACTAAATCGAATATGTAATTCCCTTTTATTTATTCTCCATATTTTCAGCTAATAAAAGTTAAAAGCCCCTGAATTTGGGATGTAATTACGAAATGTGCCCTTGGTCCGTATAGGTACATAGATAGCTCAATGAAACTGACCATACGGCTGGTTATGTAATCTTCCATTGGATTTTCTGACAGCATAACGTATCGAAACGGCCATGCAAACAAAACTGATCCTGTTTCCGAAATTTACCGTTTCGGCCCCCTCTGACGTTTACCCTTCCTGTGGTTGTCAGTCTCGCAATCTTTTTTGCTCCCACTAGGCAGGCCAATATAGTAATTTCTGTACCAGTTGCTGTCGTATTGCTGATGATTGAGATTTTGCTGACGTCCCGGTCCCCCCACACAACAAAGTACAAAAAATTGGAAACAAAAATTTACAAAAGCAAATATTCCCGCTATATATTGTCCCCATGTCCCTGTTAAAAATAAGGGTGGTACGTTGTTATTTTGTTGTACTAAAAAACTAATTTGAAAAAAAATTAACATTGTTGCTGCCTTTTTTTTTAAATTTATGATGATGAATTTGGCACTTGTGGTCCTTTTAGATTGGAGGAGTTGACGCCCCTTGATGATAGTTTATTTTAGGAAATTTAACATTTTGGGTACCTGAGATTTGAGCTAATTTCATTTTGGTTATCCGAAGTTTGCATATTATCATTTTGGGTGCCTGAGGTTTTGTTTCTGTTAACACTTTGTGTATTTGACCCAAATATGTTAAGTTTGACCGTTAACTATGATGTGTCATGTTGTTTTCGTAAGGTTTGTGGATGAAAAACCCCAAATATCGATAGTGTTAACATATTACTTTGGGTTTTTAAATTTAAATGAAAGGCATTTTGGGTTTTTCACATGCACATCTTGCGAAAAAAACATTGACACGTCATCAAGTTAACGGTCAAATTTAACAGATTTTGGTCAAGTACCCAAAGTGTTAACAAAACCGAAACCTCAGACACCTAAAATGATAATATGCAAACCTGATGTACCCAAAATGAAATTAGCTCAAACCTCGCGTACCCAAAATATTAAATTTCCTTTATTTTAAGTTTTGAGCAATAATTGTGTTGGTCTTTTGATAGCACCTCCCCCACCCTCAACTTAGATAGTGTGTGTACATCAAAGTTGTGACTTTGCTAAAGCTAAGGTTGTTGTTGATCAAGGAATGTATTTTGGATTTCATTGCTTGAAAGGTCACTCTTTGAGTGAAGTTTATTATACTTAATTGAAGTAAAAAATTAGTTGAAATTGGTCAAAAAGAATATCCTTATCTATGCTATTGAAAATGTGATTTGTTTATCTATATCGGATGTCCCGAAGGGATAATTTGTTTATCTATAAAAATTAATTGTACGAAAATACGGAACTGAAAGAATTGAACTGTAATACTTAAAGGTGAATAAAAATGCAATTTAAATATGATACTATTGGTTTAATTTAATTTTTATAATAACATTTTTTTGTAATGGGATTGGCAGAAGGTGGAGAGGCTATTGGGGCGGCTAAGATTTGTGGAGGGACTACAATTTTGGGTGGACGTGAGCTACATGGACTTTCTGCTGAGAGTGAAGAAAGCAGAAAGAGAAGCAAAGGCAAACGGTATTTGGGATGCCCCACACCCTTGGCTTAACCTATTCGTAGCAAAGAAAGACATCGCTGATTTTGATCGGACGGTGTTTAAGAAGATCCTCAAGGATGGGATCGGTGGGCCCATGCTCGTCTACCCTCTCCTGCGAAGCAGGTTAGTATTTCACTCTCCCCCTACAATAATTAAATTAGTGCTGTGTCCTGTTTACTATCACGTTATTGCCTTTGCTTCTTGTTAATTGTAAGTTGTAAGAATGCATAGGAAAATTTGTTATTTTTCGACAATATTAGGCCCAGTTGACTTCAAGGGAATGCTAAGTCAATCAAGTGGAAGGAAGATTACGTTAGGTAACACATCAGTGATCAGTCTGGCGGTCTAGCTAGAGTGTGGCACGTTTAATTATGAATGTGGCAATGCTCATTTGTTTTTAAATTGACCATTTATTTATACGGAACATAGACGTGGTTGTATATCTTGATCAAGTAGTTTTTTCACTTTTTGTAGTGTCATAACTCAATGTGTTTATTAGGGTTAATCTCGAAAATAAGTCCATATTTTTCAAAAAAGAGGTTAGATTTATATATATCTTTACCCCGAACATTCCTATCGAATGTGGATTTCACTCGGTTGTGGTTGTTGTTGTTGTTTTATTTCTGATCAATAATGCTGTTACCTGCTAGAGTTCACTTGATTTTTTTTACTTTTCTCTTCTTTTGTTTTCTGAGGGAGCCGGAAGCATATGATTGATTTGTGTCTAAAACGTTCTTCTAATGAAAATATTAAGATTTTATTATGCCCTCCACTTGATAGCCGATAATGGGACCCTTTTTTCATATGAATGCGATGATGAAGTGTTGAAAACTTGAATGAATGTTTCCTCCCTCCATTTGCTAAAATCTGTCTTACTCCGTATTTACTTTTCATTTTTTTACCTCTTCCAACATACATTAATTCCGGAAAACGGCTGCTTTTTATCCTACATTCCTACTCAACATTTCCATCTGTACAGTAGTACTTTTGTTTTTCTTTTCAATTGATGTGTCGACCACAATCATAATTTCCATCAAATGACTCGTAGATTTTATACAATGGGTCCCCATGCATAATTTTGGAGAGATAGTGGGCTGCAGCAGTTGCATTCGTGTCACGTGTCGTCTCCTATCATTGTGCCTAATTAACCCAAAACTCCACAACTCGACATGTGTCGTCATTTGGGACCCTTGATAATGATTCGGGTTTCTTGAAAATAGACGTTTGGATTTGATCTGCTGACTAATTCGTCTTATGATAAGGGGGTGGTTAAGATTTTTCTAGTTAAGGAGTGTCAACGTTAAAATTCTTCAATTTTGTCTCATTCTGTAATTTTCTTGTCTTTCTAGAATCTGTTTTCTTCGGTAGCTTTTCAAAAATCACTAAAATCAAAGATAAATATTGTTATTATTTTTTTTAAATATGTTTAAAAAAAGTTTCAATGTGGGTTTTATATAATAATCTTATACGGAGTATTAATAATCAAATTTGTTCTGATCACAAAAAAAAATAATCAAATTTGTAACAAAACTTGCCATCATACAATCAGGCATGTTCTTCGTAAACTAAATGATCAGTTTCAAGTTTCTAACAAGTCTTTAGTATAATCGGTGTGACCGACAATAAGACATGACAAGTGTTTTTAATAACTGATCTGAATTGAATTAAGTTTTTACAAGTTGTGGAGAACATATTCAATTGTCAAATTTGAATGTGCCCAATCACGAAATCACCATAATCAACTTTTCCTGGGCTCTTCTAGACCTGAGTTAGGGCAGCTACGAAAAAACTCAAAAAGTAAAACATATAAGAACGTTTACCGGACCAAAAACCTGGTTCATGAAGATCCTCAGCTTCTCACTAATTGGTAAAAAGTTTTTTTAAAAATACTACGTACTACGTACTACTGATAACAACAATCTTGTACATGTGTACATGTGAGTATGAGGGAGGCAGGGCCTACGTCCTATTTTTAAATAAATACACTGATCTTCTTTGCAGTTCCCACCTCAAACTGTACGCTAATTAGGTCATGCAGATGATATAATAGCTTTTCTAGAGTGTCTCTTTGTACCATGTTCTAGTTCCACCAGTATCTCTATAGAATCTCACATTCTATAGAAGGTATTTCTGCCATTGGTACGTCATATATCTGTTGTATCCCCGTATGAAGCAAATGAGTGGTAACTTATGAACCCGTACTCCCCTGATTGATGGACCCCAACAACCATTTTTTGATTTTTTTTTCTTTCACATTGACTGAATCATCATTCATCAATGGTTCAATACCATGGCATTAATATATTTGTATAGTATTATACTATGGTCTTTACTTTAGAAGGACCTTTCTATGCCTTGCATCAATTGTGTTTAAGGGGGCGTCTCTTCAACATCTTTGGGGTCATAAAGAGGGCTTATGTTTCCATGGGCCAAAAGCATTTCTGAATTCTTGATCCTCTTATGAAGTGTAGGAACGTTCACTGTTTAGGTCACCAGTTTTTTATGTTCAAACTTAGCTTTTGGGTTCCTTGAGAGGGGTGTACTAGTGATGACTGAAAATCAAAACACCTCTCTGTTTTCTTAAACATGGTTAAGGTTGCTTACATCTTGACCCCGAGAATCTCGTTTAAATCGGGATTTACGTTCGGTTGTTGTTGTTCTTGCTGATGATGAACCAACTTATTTTTAGGAGTGAGATGAATTTAAACTAACCGTTCACCTCTTTCCAAGTTCAATATTAACTCAAATTGAAATATTCGTTTGATGTTCAATTTAACTCATCTCTTTTAGTTTATCTCCATTTTATCTAGTGCCCCTCGAAGAATTAGGTCCTTTAATTCAGACCTTATACACTAATGGCCTTTGTTAATCGTTAGAGCAAAATCTTATTAGCACCAGAATGAGTGAAAGACAGTATTGGAGTAAAATAGAGACATGAAGTTAGTGGGGGGGCTTTATGGTGACTGAAACGCTGTTTTTTTTTTATGGAAAGTGAAATACTGTGGAAGGAGGAGGTCATGGAGCTTTCATGATCAGTCCTTTTTTTTTTTCTTGCCATTTGAGATAGGACAATGGTATTAATTTAGCCAACCATTTGGTATAATGACAGTATGACACCATAATTTGTCTGGCTCTCAACAGCTGATTTATCTATCCCTTAGACCCTTACTCTAGAATACCCTTATATATATGTCTATTACCATAATTACCCTTGTTCCTCCGGTCTATTTCCCTTTGGATGACGTGCGTATGGGCATACATTTGTTTGCTTCCTATCTTTGAACGAAATGCCAAAATGCTTTGGAAGTGCTGGACATTCCTAATGCAGGGACATCCTGGGCTCTTAAATAATACTCCGTCTTGATACATGTTCATTTTTTTGGGTCACGTTGACAGAGATATATTAGGTCACTCTTCTCATTTTTACTTCACTTTCTACTGCATGGACTTCCAATACCACACGTGAATTCACTGGCACATCCTGACGCAAAGCAAATGTGTTAGATCTGTATTCTTTTTCTATTTTGGCTTCTGTTCATGATGAGGCATATAGTTTGAAATATGCATACCCTTTTGTGCAATGTGCATTCTTGAGAAGAATTGCTATTTTTAACCATTAGAGATGATCTCTATATTCAAATGTTTAGATATGAAAGAATCATAAGCAATGCCATTACATTTTGTACAAAGTTGAACAAAATTTAGGGCATACGCCTTTCTTTTTCTACGGATATGTGAAGAGCACCAAATTTCAACATCTTGAATAGGACTATGATTCAGGAATTTCCTTACCTGATAATTGGTATGGCCATATTGCCTTCACCGATCTGATGAACATGTTTATTATATGGTTAGGTGGGAAAGCCGAACATCGGTAGTCATACCCGACGAGGAGATCTTCTACTTAGTCGCATTGCTCCGATTTACCCCACCGTATCCGTCGGGGCCTCCGGTGGCAGATTTAGTGGCCCAGAATAGGGAAATTGTCCGACATTGTACAAGAAAAGGATATCAATTCAAGTTGTATCTTCCTCATTATCAATCCCAGGAGGATTGGAAGCAACACTTTGGGAACCAATGGACGAGATTTGTGGAGAGGAAAGCAATGTATGATCCGATGGCAGTCCTAGCTCCCGGGCAGAAAATCTTCTCTAGGAACACTCATATTAGCTAGCAAATTGTACTACTATTAGGATTAGTTTATTTTCAAATCAATGTCATTTGTTACCATCACAAATTCGTCATTTTTTCCCCCTCGGCATTAGTTGCCCCATGTAACTATCAATGGGTCAATGTTGCTGCTATTTGTTCACAAACATTATGAAGCAATGTAAATGATTTTTTTTTTGAAGAACGTTTATGATTTTTTTTCTTTTTGGGGAATTTTTACCCTGTTTAGTAGACCTCCATTACGGGAAAAAAAAGGAGGCATTTTCTCAAATGATATTGAAAATAAACTTAGTATTCTCATTTTTGTGTTGTTTATTGATATCCTAGATGGTGTCCATGAAGGATATGTAACTAGAAAGCCTATTAATTAATTTATACTTTGTTCTTTATTGTTTTTTCTGCATATTTTTTTAAAATCTACACACCCATTTTGCAAGGGTTTTCTTTTTGGTTAACTAATTAATTTTTTCTTTTCTAATTAGTTAAAATAAGAATATTGTCTTAAAAAGACCTTTTCTTGCTTTCATTATTGTATCCCGAACTTGTATTGGAAAACATATTTGTGAGCAAATTCATCCTCTATATGTTCTTTTCATTACACTGCTCCAATAATTATGTTCTAATAAATTTTCCCATAAATTACAATTTATGTAAAAATTATTTATGTGTATGTAATTTGCCGATAAAACATGATTTATGTAATTTTCCGTAATTTCACCTCACAAATTTAATTTGTTAATATGTGTTAGGATCAAAAGGCCATATCGTAATTGCAATATAACAATCAACAAATAACAAGGAACCACATATCTAAAACTTTCATATTACAACTCAAACAAAGTTACATAATCGTTTTCCCTTGGAAGGACGTTACACCAAGGTTCTGTTTTATTCATCTAGTTGAAAGCTTAACTGTACTGAACTTAATCGGAAAAAAACTAAACTTAACTGGAAAGAACTGAACTTAACTGAACTGGAATGAGTTATAGTGTAAATATAACTAAACAATTCACTGGAAAAAACTGAACATAACTGGAAGAAACCGAACTTAATTGAAAAAAACTAAACTTAACTGAATTGTAATATATAAGTTGAACAAAATAAAGCCCAAGAATCCTATAATGAATAGGACATATCCTTGTCTCTTGTAACTCTTGTGCATAACATAGTACTGGTTTAGATATGTGGGGAGTGAATACCTTTGGTTTGTGAAACACATATTTTTAACTTCGTGGGAATTGGCCCAAAATTGTTTGGTTATGTAGGAAGATGTAAATTATGGGAATTGTTTTGGGAAGTATCACCTAGAGAGGAAATGGTAAGCCATTTCTTTGATAATGGAGAAACTTACTTTTCATGAGAAGTTAACTCTCATGATAAAGTGTTCACTAAATAATAT
This sequence comes from Pharnaceum exiguum, assembly GCA_900322385.1. Classification (NCBI taxonomy): domain Eukaryota; kingdom Viridiplantae; phylum Streptophyta; class Magnoliopsida; order Caryophyllales; family Molluginaceae; genus Pharnaceum; species Pharnaceum exiguum. The sequence continues at coordinate 13,074 of ONZK01000531.1, forward strand.
ACCTTTTAAGTTTTAATATATAATTGATGGGAATTGCTAAGTCCCCAAAATTTGAAATGGTTACACCTTGAAGGCTAGAATAACATTTTGTCATGTATATACACGAGCGAGGGTGTGTATGTTAATAGTAAAAGCAGAAGCCACATAGCCTTTTCTCCCGACTGCATATATTATCGTACCAAACTCTGTTTTATTTATATTCCTGAGACCATACCTAGGCTTAACTTAACAAGAAAGAATTCAAATGAATTGGAAAAACTAAACTAAGATACAATAAATTTGAGATCATTAGTGTTCAGTCAATTTGGAATAGGTGAACGAGCACTGAGCAGGACGTTCCAAAACGATGCATACAAACGGTACCCGCCCATGTTTGGGACCTGAACACTGATGGTATTACATGGACTTGCGCAGCTAATTATGGCTATGTCCCATCAATTGTTGCTCAAAAGTTTTTGGTGCCATTTCAATTCAGGTACTATAGTACATTGGTACTTCTTCAATCGGGAGTAGACAAGTATAACCTGTCATCATTTTACACAGATAGATCGATTACATCGTAATTTGCGAAATATTGACTATAACTTTTCATAAGTGACTTGGGTCGTTTTTCTACCCACTCAAAAGACCTCTGCATGTCTCCTAAAGCGTTTTGAAGTTGGAGAGTATCAGATTCTCATATGTAAATGTGACGTTCTAACAACCGGTTAAAACTCAAAAGTAGGAAAAGCTAAAGGTAAGTTAAACATTGCTGGTTGCAAACAAATTCAGGTAATACCATTGACTGAAATGGTTCAATTTGATTTCTGCTCAAGCTAACCACTATAATTCAGTTCATACGAGTTCTGTGATACGCTGCAACAATATAATACAGTAGAGTTTTATGCATTGGGTTCCTTAACGGTTTATTTATGCAGAACAGCTAACAAAATCTACTCGATTTCTTCAATCAAGAATTTTTAAGATAACTCAGAACTTTAGTCTTCTTTTATCTTTGCTTCGCTTTCTTGTTGCTGACTTCTTTCTTGGTTTCTTTTGCGGTCTTGCTTTTCCTTTTTCTGGCTTATGAAAAGCAGAGAGAAAGGTAAAATTATTTATCAACAGGCAATTATAAGATCATGATTTCTCGTAAGGATAACCAGAGAATCAATACTTTGTCATCGTTTAAATTCATGCAAAAATCGTAAAGAGAAAGTTAAAGCAAATTAAAATCCTCGTTACGTTCAACGGGAAGCGTGTCATGCATGGACGTTAGCTGTTGTCTTTGTAATTACTGCTGCTTTTTAGATTTTGTACAGAAAGTGCGTACTTCTACTCATCGTCTTTGATTAACGCGAGAAATCTAGTACGCAGTACTTTTACAACTCGTTAAAAAGAATATTAGACAATTTAAATCAAATTTTATCATAATTTTTCTAGAAAATGAAATAAGGCGCGCGGAAGATGCTGAGATGCAGAATACGCAGGCCTGTCTTAGAGGCTAGCACGGCCTCAAGTTGGTGAAGAGCTTCAAATTTTGACGCCGTTCTTTTATCGTAAAGCGGTAAGCCTAGAATAATTAAAAACAATTGTTTCCAATCACCCGATAATCAAAGGAATAGAACATCTTTTATTCTCTACTTCTGGTGAATATTTACCCTTAAAAGTTCAGATCGATTTAAACCAATTACAACGAAGGGGTAGGGGATTTGAACTACAGAAAAATTTATATGAATCCGTTGCATATATGAGACTGGGTAAAAGGGTCATTGTTGTGTAGCCGATGGGTTATTATTGTATAGCCGAAGGGCCGGGTCATCATTGTGTAAACGATTTGTCATTGATACACAATTTTTTATATATAAAACAGGTTTACACAATTTTTTGTATTTGAAGATTTTGAACTAATGATCTCACAGCATAGTCTATGGGAGGCCTTAGCCTCTTCCCTTAGGCTAAGCTGGTGATCCTTGAATTGTAATTTGTACATAGTAGCAAGACTTAAGAATATCTATGGTCACCAATAGGCCCATCCTTTTCGTTCTCCGTCCCATGTACGACTATAACTTAATTAATTCTTTGACAATCTAAGGCCCGTAGTTGGGGTAACATCAAACCCGTAAAATGGGTTAGCCAGGTCAGATTTTGAACTAATTGGTCTAAGTCCAAGTCTACTAAGTAAACCTCTTTTTGTTTGGTCGTGGTCAAGTTACATGTGATTGCATATTCGCTTCAAAGAACTCATTATAGTCATCGGGTCAGATTTCAGGTAATTGGGTGGATTTACTTGTGTTGGCATCTACTTAGCCGAAACAATTCTTCGAAAATAACAAAGTAGATTGGCCTCTGCTAGTCTGCTGCTCTGCTTCATTGCTATTTGCTGGGCCTGTTTTCGGATGGTGACTTAATTTTCATGAAATGGAATTAATAAGATTCCGTATTTGCAACCTTTTTACAGTTTTTTTTTTTTTTGAAGGGTTTTACACTTTACAGTTGGAGTCATGATATGTCATTTGACTAACAAAGGCATCCATCAAATTTGTAACACGGTACACTGTAAGATCATATTGGTAGGCTCCATTTACAATGGAGTCCTCTACAACAATTGAAATTTGGTACACTAAGATCTTGTTTGATGTTGATGGATAATGAAATAGAAAGCCACGGTGTGAATGAATAATATGACTCGCTTAACTGATGTTGTCAACTTGTCATCACAGGTACTAATTAATCACTCAAATTAGTAATTTTTTAATGACAATTTTATCATGTACTCCTCGGTCCTAAATAGTAATTTATACTTTATATTTTGGGAGTCACAAAATATTCTTTACGCTACTATTTTAGGAAGCCTTTACGTGTTTCATATTCTTTTTTCTTTTGAAAAAATCTCAACTACACAACTCCATTCTCTTCTGCAAATAGTAATGGTTTAGAACATCTTAGGACAAAGGGGCTGCCGAATGATCCGAGTATATACCACTATTTGTGTAAGCGTTGTCAAAATGAGTTTAAGGCTCATTTATTTGCTTTTTGTGAGCATACTATATCACTCTGGCTATGCAAAAGACCGTGATTATGATATTTCCCGATGGGTGATTAATCTTAAATATATAAAATCTGTTTGTTCTAAATGTGTGTATCTATTATGAAGTATTTGGTGGGGAAGGAATGATTGCATTTTCTGAAATGAACGTTTCAAACATATTGATGTTTTGATACGAGAAAGAAGGGTATATTATGAGTGATCTCTGAATAAAAAATTTCAACCACTAGACAAATACTTTCACCACTAGTTGTATCTTGCATGTACATTTGATGGAATCCGCCTCTTAAAGGAATGATCAAACTTAATTTTTATGGCTGGGTGGTTAATGGATATGTAACACCTCATCCTCTGCGTCGGAGATCACCTTATAATCTTACTTTGGAGTACTTATAAGATGAGCTTATGAAAAGAAGGTATACTTTGGCGACGGTAATTTTATCAAATTCTCTTAAATGGCTCAAATTTAGTGGGTATTACAAGATGTGTGACTGCTGTTTTGTCATAGACAATCATACTAAACATCATACAATTTTTTAACTAAAAACCGGTTTAGTACATGATTCTTATTCATTTATCTCACATAATCCCTTCGTCATCTGAAAATGTTCATAAATACCTTATTAAAATATGTTCACACAACGCTTAAATAGCTTCATTTTGTGACTTCTATTGATTTTTTTTCCGATGAAGTCTCAACCACACAACTATACTATCTTGTGCAAAGAATGACTAATTAAACATTTATGGAAATATATTGATCTCGAACTAATTGAAACGAAGAGTTCAGCTATGAACCTTCAAGCTAACCATTGTGGGGGGGTGGGGGGGTGAAGGTAGTACTCAGACGGCTATAGGGATGCTGACGGCACGTTCAATTAGCTAGTTCTAGTGTCTTCTTCCTCCTTTTTTGTTGGTTTTCTTTAGTGCGCAATAGTACTCCTTCAGTTTAGTCGTGCCTTTCTGTTCATTTGCTGTGTATATGCCAAAGTCTGGAGAAATTGCTAGACTAGCTGTGATGATGGAATGTTTCGAAGTCTGGATTGGTTTGAATAGGATGCTAGGCAAGAAACAAGGACATATACATAATGGAAGAGCTAGAATTTAACACACACAAGTAAGAATAACATAGTGGTCCATGAACCACTATTTGCTGCTACTAAATGAGAAAAATGAGAGATATGTCATACATCAAGTACGCCACACAACAAAATTCTCAGAAATGCTAAATTGGAAATGAATGACTTTTCATTGGACATTTATGAGTTCCTCAACAAGGACCTACGGCCATTTCGTGACCATACCCTGCAAAAGCTGCTTTGGCTTCACATTTTTTGTTGATGCCAAAATTATTGCGTTTACATGTGTAAATGTAAAATTTAAACCAGCGAATGGGAGAATGCATGGAGCCACTGGTGCGACAGGAAAAGTTGGTGAAAGTTACCTCTCAAAACTTCAAAATTGAATTTGGAAACCAACAATAAAGAATATAGAGTTAACATAAATCTTTGTTCTCTTTAGAATCATTTGTTACCAAAAAAGAAGATTATAATCATTTGAATAACAAGGAACAAAACCAGTGATGTGATTACGCTTATGGGGAGCATGTTTAAATTGCTCACAGGTCATTTGGGATGCTAATTTAGAATTGACAGCCGTTTATTTATTTGTGATAGCCATTTGGTTTATGTCATTTATCAGAAACGTGAACATTTTAGCCTCGTCACACCCTTAATTCCAGAAAAATCTTTATATCTTGACCTTTTCTGTCAATTTTGATAGACTTTCACCGCAGTTTTAAGAAAATTTGTGTTGAATTAGTGGATAATTACTGTCATAAAATTTCTTTCAGCATTGGTTCTCCTCTCGGCTCCTGCACGCCATTTCAGAGAAACAGAAGCATTCAGATGTCGTCTGTTCGTGCAAAAAACCCTGAGCTAACAGAGATTACGGCTGAAGATGCTCCTTTTTAATCTTCACATAACGGTAGATAGCACGAGACTCATTGTTAATTTAACTAATACTAGTATAACTGAAGCTGGATACATCTACAACCATGCTCGGATAAGCAGAATTTCCGCGTCACGGGAGAAATTTGTTAAAATCATGTAAAGTTGCAGATGTCAATTGAGTAGACTAAATAGCTAGCTCAAATAGTAAAAATGTTGATTGGCAAAATAACTTCTCAAGTTTGCTATATGACCAAATAGCAAAATCTGCAAGGCATACGTACACCCAGCCACCCAGGTGTATGAGCCATAGCCAAGGTAGAATAAGATGGGAACAAGAGGAATTAGGACAGATGATTGAATCAAACCTTTTCTATATATAAAAAAAGAGATTATATGTTTATCATATTTCAAACAGCTAATAATACAACAAAACTCTACAACAATTATGCGCCTCCTAAACGAAGGCTAAGCAGATTATGACATCTCAGCAAGCCTCAACCATAACGCCATGCTGATAGAACCTATTCCTGATACTAGGGCTTAAGACATTTATCGGAAATTAAATGCACATCAAGAGATATACAATGTGAGGCCTTATTGTGTCGTCCATGAAGGACTGCGGCAAAAATTGACCGAACAAACCAAATTACAGTATTAGGAGGCCTTGGTCATTTACAATGAACATAGCACACAAGTCACAACACAGCACAAACACCCGGCTGCAAAAATCAGCTCAATGGTGGGCTGCTAAATATGCGCTTCAAGTTGGGACACACAGCTCGCAGTCTATTCTGCGAAGAAATCTGTTTTTCCATAACCAAAGAAGGCAGACGGCAAAACCATCAGGACAAAAAAAAGAAGAAATTATGCAATTCATATAACCAACCTCATTTGAACGAAAATAAAAATTGGAAATACTTACCCTAGGACAGAAACGAACATCAAGAGTTTCCAGCACACTGCATCTAGATATAGCAGATTCCACTGCTTCCTGGTCAATGCTGCATGACTGTTATCCAAACACAGCCAATGCATCAAAACAATAGCATAGCAAAAGTAAATCAAAACAAGAGCCAAGCACAAGACAAATGAGAACAATCATTCCCATAATATTAGGTTAATAACAACACGATTTTCCAAGGATATTATATCTCCCATCATTCCGAAGATACTTCAAGGTAAACCTTCAACACAATACATGCAAATGATGAAAAAACTTCTGTTTGTTATTAGAGACACATGTCCACCCCCCGCTCATATGAACACATACGAAGCTAGCAAGTAGCAAGCTTCCTTAATTTAATTTTTTAGCGGAACCACATCATTCCAGAAAAGCGCAAAATCTAATCAACCATTTTGTTTCTAATGTATGCCAGAGGTAGCCTATCTGTTTTACACAGGTAATGCTCTGTACATCCATGTGACCATGTTCGACATTGCAAGTGATTTGGTAGAAGCGTTTGTAAAGGGTGTCTTATGCAACTTTTTATGACAAAAAAATGTGAAAGAAGAAAAGAACAAACAAACTATACCTGAAGAAATAAGCT
>ONZK01000531.1:28894-41944 GCA_900322385.1 Pharnaceum exiguum
AGGAGAGACAGGGTGGGGGGGGGGGGGGTCTTTGGCCAGACAAATAAACAGTTACACAGAAAAGCACAAGTGACGCACTTTGTTGGAAAGCAAACTTACATTGAACAACAGATATGTTTCGACTTTCAAAATCAAGAGATCGCCAAAAATCCTCATGAGCACTTGCAGCTCGCCACTGTTTACAGACCATTGCACCACGGCAAAGGTCTATGTGGCCGAGAAAAGAGAATACCTAACATAAAAGATAGAAATCTCAGAAAATTAAGGTATGACCAATATCACAAGAAGCTCCGTGTATCCAATGAAAAGAGGAGTAGAATAAAACCATATGCAATAAATCATCTGAGAGATCCATCTGGATAACCATGTCATCCACGTCTGCATCATCGAGATGGCCCTCCGTAACATCCAGGAAGTTATTACGGCTCGCGTTATTTGCGCCGTTATCCATCAACAAGGGGAGACAATCAGAGTTCTTCCTTATGAAAGAAGAATCACAAGTGTTATTGAAGCTTCCTACTCCCTCAACAACATTATCATCTGCCGAAGAAGGCCCTTCTGTTGCATAATGGCAACGCCTGCACACACAGCATACAAGCTTTAGAAAGATTAACAAATTGGTGGTAGTACTAACCCACAATCAAGTCAACCATGTGCGGAAAATGAAATCAATAAACATAAAACCCTTAGGTGGACTGTGCTTTGTACAATATGAATGATCTAGGAAACAAAAAGAAAAGGAGTTTCCTAATCTGCCAAAGGACACCAATTACTTAGATCATTCAACAAAAACTAGAAACATGTCCCCGAATGACCAAATTGGTATTTGAACTGATAGTTATATGCCAAATTGGTATATAAATGTACTTCATTCCAAATTCATCTCTTTAGAACAAGATTCAGTCAGAGATTCGAATATTACAAATAAATAGTTATTCTTTCCTTCATCTTTATTATATTCCCTTTTCTCTCTCAACATCTCATACCAGCATTTTGTATTTCTCTAAAGCACTTATTTGGAGTTTGGACCAGACTTCCCTTCTCATTTTCACCCAAAACAATTTCTCCTCTAGTCCATTTTCTCCTCTAACACTCCTAGTCTCCCACTATTGAAACACCAAAGTATCTCCCCCAATAATTTTGATCTCTCTATTCACTTGCTTTAAGATCACTTTTCTCTTACAATATAATTATAAGAACAATTTTGCAAGGTTAAGCCACATCTTAACCGTTCCAACAACAATAGGCCAAAATTTAAGAAATAATGAGCTTGTACAATTTCACAACAACACATTAGCAATGACATCAAATTATCAATCTCAAAAGTCCAAAAGCATGGTAAGAAAATCCTTAACTAATGTATATGGAACACCACTAATCAACAAAAAAATTCAGCAGCACAAGCAAAATAAACCTATAACAGTCAAATCTTTATAAGCAAACAGAGTAGAATAGGATCAACACCAAGACGGTGGAGGGTAGCCACTTCTGCTTGAGTGGGTCAGTATGGGCGACAAGGCTTGTGGTTGACAAACGGTATGTCACAGCCTCGCAGGTGGTTGTTGTGGTGGTGGGTCAAGCAATGGAAGGTGGTGGTGGAAGGAACAAGTTGGGGAGAACAAAAGGTAAGGCGGTGGAGGCATCGAGCTAATGAGACAGCGTGCAAAAGCGTGGTTGTCGGGACAGATTTATAGTGGGGAGGGCGAATTTAGTTGGATAACGGAGCGCCGGAGCGCCTTAGTGGTGAACTAGTGGTGGTGTCCTTGTTGTGTTGAGGATCAGTGGTCTTGGCAGTGTCTTTTTGTTTGAAGGATGGGTGGTCACGGCAGTGTTACAGGTGGATGGAGTTTTTTAATTCATATGTGTTGCAATTGCAAGCATAACGCGGGAGTAGGGAAAGACACAAAAAGGGAAATCTACAAAGAAACAATAAAAAAAAGCTGTGTAAAAGCGGAAGAGAAAAGAAAAGAAGAGATAAGGTTAAGATAATTTCTATTGTAAGATTCGAATCGAATCTGTGACTGATTTTTCTTCTTTTCCCCCCCTTTTTTGGGTGTAAAGGGAGGCACTGAGACCACTGAGATTTGAGCCCCAAACCTGAAGGGTTAAAAGTGTAATCGGAGTACATTTAAAATACAATTTTGGTAATCGGAAAATTCAAAAATACCAATTTGGTGGACCACCGTAATTTAGATACCAATTCGGCCACTCAGGGAACAACATGTCACAGCAAACCAGCCCGGATGCCACTTCACAAGGAGGAGATAAACAGACTAATACTAACTGAGCTTCAAAATCGAAATGACAGAGAGAGATTGTACTACTGCCAACTACATACTCCACAAACAAAAAAATAAGTAAGCGAGGGGCTAGAAGAATCTGTTCCATAAAAGGGAACAATTACAAAAATTCTAACAAACCACTCAAAGACTAAATCGCAATGACAGAAAGAGCTCGCACTGCTGCCAACTACATATTCCACAAACAACAAATTAAGTAAGTGAAAGGCGAAAAGAATATGTTACATAAAAGGGAATGAATGCAAACTTCTAACAAACCGTTCAAAGATCTCATCTGACAGACGATGTATTCTGTAATTAACATACCAATTTAGCAAACCTAAACAAAATACACCAAAGGCCTAGCCAGCTAAAAATGGCAAAACACAAACAACTCCGCAGTAAAATCTACTGCACAAACACCTCAATGTTCATTTTTCAATAAAATTAAACACAACCAAATCCAATTTCCATCAAAATGTCCAATTTCTCCCATCTTACCAAATTGCGCTACAATCCCTAATCAAACAAAGACATGGCATAAACTATTTATCTCCCACCACCCTCTCACTTTCACACTACAATAACCTGAACCTCAAAACTTCCTTATTCACTTACCAACCAAACCAAGCCTTCAAAATCTACGAAGTTCTTTCAATTCATCGACATTCCCAAATTAAATGTCCTAACCTGTTGGGTTGTCCCAAACTATTGTCTGGTCACCTCCCCACCCATCAATTTTCAATTGCACTCTCTCACAACCTCCTAAATTAAACCACCACTCAGAAAAATCAGTTATCACCGCAATCATTTAATCTCACACACAATCCCCCCTCCCCATTCTAAACAACCACTCATCACCGCAATCATGTAATCTAACACACAATCCCCCCCGAATGCTAAAAAAATCCCCCTCATATGCTAGCTTGTGATCACACCTACAAAAGCTCACAAAATTCCCTCCAATTACAACTACATCCTCACTTACTCGTCGTCTTGTCCACTAAATTTATAACCAAATTAGGTTGTCACTCACTCTAATTTCCATCTAGAAGGTGCATTTTAACCTAACACATCATCATTGTCATAAAAATGCAACTTTATACCACACAACACAAATCATTAAAACTAACACAACATACCGAGCGCGAGGAGCACCATCGAAAACCTCCAATTTAACCCTCTTCACCTGCGCCTCCCACTCCTCATCCACATCCACATCCTCCACTTTCACCCTCTCATTATTATTATTACTATTAACACCACCACCAACATCATCACCATCACCATCACCACCACCACCATTATTATTATTATAATCATTATTATTCCAAACCCTCCCAACATTATTATTATAATTATTATAATCATCATCATAATCAATATCATCAATATTCATAACACCTCGAAAATTCAACCTCCTCCTCCACACAAAACCATCACCATTATTATCATTATTATTACTACTACTACTAGCGCCGACCTCGAACGCTCTCCCCGTCCCCCACTCTCTCCCCACCAACCCTTCTTCCTGACTCATCTGTCCCCTCCTACTCCTCTCTCTCTCCTCCTCTTCCTCTTCCTCCTCCTCCTCCTCCTCGTTCGAATCCACTCTCTCTCCTTCTTCTCCCCCGTGGTGGTGGTCCATTGATGGTGATGATGATTTGTCGCCGAAGGATGTTAGGCAGCAGTAAAAACAGTGTAGAATTTGTTTCATAAAATAAAGAAAAAGAACAAGAAAAAAGAAAACCCTAGGAAAGAAATGAGAGACAGTGATTTTGTTTTTGTTTTTACTTTTTTATTTATAGGGAAATGAAATGTTGGAGATCTGATCGGATCGTAAAAGGGAAGGGGAGATGACGATGAGATGATTTTATTTTTAAGGTAAGAGATCAAATGAAAATGAGAGGAGAGAGAGTGGGGTGGGGTGGGTGGTGTTTGTTATTGGGATAAAGAAAGAAAGAAAGAAAGGAAAGGAAAGGAATTAAAAATAAAAAGGAAATAGATAAATAAAAAGGGGAAAGGAAAGGGGGGAACAGTAAAATGGGTTATTTTTATGTTGTGTTTTGTTGTGTTTGTTTTAGTTTGGTTGGGGGACAAAGGGGACTGTAAGAGTGTAAGGATGACTGAGGAAGTGCAGTGAGGACTGATTGTTCGGTTCGGACGTGTGCTGTGTGAGACGACTTTTTGTTACCTCTTCAAGGACATTGCATCATCAACATTCAGCAATATATGATATGATATCCCTTCAAGAGGGTACATTGTACATTGTACATTGCATGTAGATGTAGTGACTAGTGAGTAGTAACTTTTGTTATTTGTTTCTCAAAGTATACATTTGTGATTTGTTGCTCTATTTTTTATTTTTTGTTTGATACGAATTGTTTCTTAAAATAAATATTTGTTTCTCAAAGTAAATATTTGTTACTATTACTATATTCTTGGATTGGTTTCCTTTATTTTTTTAAAAATTTAAAAAAAGAAAATGAAAAGTAGTATATTGTCGGGAATGTTGTCCACCATTGAAGAGAGAGTATAGATCTAACTTGAGGCTTAGGCTTTGTTTTGTTCGACTGGTTAAAAGATTAATTGTACTAAACGTAAGTGGATAAAACTAAACATAATTAGAAAGAACTGAACTTAATTAACTAGAATAAATTATAGTATAAATTTAACTAAATAATTAGCTAAAAAAGTTAACTGATAAAAACAGAATTTAACTGATGTGCAACATATAAGTTGAACAAAATATAGCAGGGAGTAGCCCAACTGTGTTTGTCTTCTCTCCAAGTGTGCGTCCCCAACCCATTCTTTATATAGCGCAATTCGCTACTGTTGTACGGAGTAGTCATTTGAAGTGGGGATATAATTACTTCACAAATTTGAGTTAACAAAAAAAATCGAAAGAAAAATAACATAAGTTTCTTCTAATCTAGAGGATGATTTGTGCAACTAAAGTTTTTTCTGATCTTAATTCACTTCGATTAAATTAGTTGTTCCCTTGACATTAAAGTTATGCGGTAACTTGGATAGGTAATTGGATAAAATGTCACCAGCACGAACTTCCCAACACTTGCATGAAAGCCTTGCATGCACAGTCAAAAACAGGGTTCAGTTCAGTGCTGCTCAGATAACACACGAAGAATCATTCTATCCTAACTGAATATTCCTCCCAGAAAAGCCAGATTCGCCTACAAACTCATCCAAAACTTTGATTTGGACAGTTCTTCATACTCCAGTTCTATTCAACACCTGCTTATGCTACTGATGCTGCACTTTCGTACAGTTAAAAAGGCTACATTCACAACCAGCTTTCTATAACATCACATTTCCGATAAGCTTCCGTATACTTATCAAGCAATATACATTAATACAAATGCACACTAAAGTTGGTATAATGGCATTCTCACTGGAGAGAAAACAAATGCTAATCGTACTTCAGATTCTCGTTCAGCATATAACATGTTCATTGCCGAAGTTGTGTAATCCTTATTCCTTACAGTACTGATTGCAAGTCCTTGAACTCTTTCTCCAACTCTTCAGGAGCCACGTAACTTTCTGGTTCTGGGGTTCTGTAGGCCTCGGCAATTGCTCTACTCTTGTCTAGTATTTCAGAAGGTATACTTTGCAGGAGACTGCAAGACGAAATACAAAATGAGTTTGGAAAATGCAGACGAGAATTCTTATATTTTCATCAATTATCTCATACTCCCAAGGTTCACTATGCTGCAACAGCAGATGGAAATACACAGCAGAAGAAGATGTACACATAGCAAAACAGACTGAGGGAAAAAAAGTACATGGCAATATGGCATAATACACCAAGCTTCATGTTACCTGTCTAGTGCATTTACAGCAACGCTGATTTTTTCTCTCATCACCTTGGCTGATGCATCAGGGTTCTTTCTCGTAGCGCGCAGAAGCAAAGAATCAAATTCATCCAGAGCTCTTCAGAGGATTATCACCAGTGATACCGAATATGCATCTCTGTTAGAAGTATGAAATATACCATCTACAGCATGATAGGGCCATGTCGTCTCAATTCTAAGATATAACGTTGATAATAAAGAACACAGAATCCTATCCATAATTTTCAGTCTCAGTATTCTAGGTAACCACCCAGGTGGGTTCCTTGAAGTAGTCATCACTAAATAGCAACTGACAATATTCCAAAACCCCATCAAATCTTAGCACTAAATAGCAAGATCTACCGATGTGATTGTCGCACATATTGAAGTGCTACAAATGTTTTTCTTTTTACTTCTTTTTCAAGTTCCCGGCCATAAATGCTTGCATAATCCTAATTCTTTTCTGATGTGAGCATGAAAGTATAGTTGTTGTTCTATGAGCTGTAAATCGGCTTTTTAGCACCTTAAAGCAAGACATTACTATTACTTTACATAAACAGTATGCACAACTTCCATTAGTACACATTTAGATTTAGCAAGATCAGGAAGACTACCTGAGGCACCTATTAACATCATCGAAGGCAGTCTTGCCCTTCCCACCATCTGAGGCATATTGAGCGACCTAGATCTCAAACACAAACAGCAGTGTAAATGAGAGAGAGAGATAGCAGGACAAAAATTTGAGATTATAAATGTTAAGCAACCAAAATCACAGAATATTCATGTTCTAGACAAAGCAAGTAACTTGAACAGTGTTTCTTCTGCTGATCGACATGATATCCAATGAGCTCAAGTCCTAAACTAGTACACCCTACTTCCTTTTTTTCGGTAAACAGTGGCTGTGGCTTATATGAGAAATTGGAATATTCAATATTGCTATAGCATTTCCTCTGTATTCTGCAATGCGTTTTTCAAAAAGCTAGGGATTGACTGAGGCGGACAGACCACATGGTTCATTAAGCGAAGTCTGACGTTCAAATTCTCCCATCCTTGTATATTTCAAGTGGCTATCGCACAAGATAAAGAAAGATGAAGCACATCCCTAAGCATGAGCTTCTCTGGCGGGCCAGCAATGAAAGCGCAGGAAGGTACTATATACATAACTAAAAATGACCTATGATAAGATGAGATAAATAATGATACACTTAAAATAAACCGGACACTTCCACTTACAGCTCGAACATTTGAACGGAATGAGGCAGAAGGGCCCGATCGTAAAATTGACCTGTAGGCAGCATATTCATGCTGATCAACTTCTAGGCTTTTGTCTGCATGAAATAAAAAGGGAGAATGTCACTTTTAGCAAAGGTAGAACATTCAACCCTGAACCTTAACCGGACCATTCACTGAGAAGTGGCAAGATAAAGAACTAGGAAAAAATTGTTGGTAGAACACACAATCCCTTAATAAACTTATTAAATATTGCTTAAAGAACTCCAGGCAATTAAATCCCAAACCGACGAGTGACATAAGGCTAGTCATAAGTTATAAAACAGGGCATATATAAGCCAAATGTGTCACTAGTTGAGCTCCATCACCCTACTTCACACATTTCTTCAGTCTCTAGGTCAGACTCATACTTCAAAATCAAAATACAGAACAACACAATAGACGAATCTATCATTTCCGCTTGAGGACATTTCACATCTTTGCATATCAGCTCTACAGAAATTCACTTCACAAGTTCACAACATATATCTCATTCTTGAATGCTTCAATTAATCGTCAACATGCAACTGATTGTACAGGAGCAAAAACAAGACCAGCAGATGAAGTTTTGATGTATAAACAGAATCAAGAACACCGTAAGCATGTAGCTATTGGAAAATGGAAACCACGTCATGGGAAATAAGCTGATAAGAAAGAGAAATACCAATGTCTTTTATCTGAAGCTGAGTCAATATAACAGCCGGTACATAGGTCTCCAATGGCTCAAGCTGTTTCCTAATTAAGAGACACTATAAAGTGGTGATATAAATCAATCACAGTGGAAAATATTTTTGCAGCAAAGTAGCTTGATCATCGAAAATCATCAATCACTGAGAAGTTAAGTTCCCTGTCATATTGTAGAAAAGAAAAAAAAGGGAAGGACATAACTAACTACATATCACTGTGTTGTATGACTGTATCTAGGAACAATAGATGGAGGAGGGGTCTAAAAATCCTTAAAAATGGGATTCACCGTGGATACTCCTATCTCTAGCATATGGCATTGCTAAAATCTGGATTTTCTGGTCATGAAATCGTATAACTGGTCAAGAAGTCAAGTCCCACATAATCTAGCTTTCACTTTTCAAGACAGATATATGTAAGACAACGCCTAGGCTGGATCATGAATATCTCTACAGAAGGAATCAACCCATATACCTAAACTGCACCAAGGTTAATGCACCCTCTTTAATAGCTCATCGCATCCTCTATTCATCTATCGTAAACATTATCTAGGGCATCTTTCACCACAGATTCTACCAAGTTTCATATCCTGTTTCCGTGTAACATTTTCGTCTCATCCCCCCAGTCTACCCAGTTTATCGGACGCTAAAAATATGGCTTTAATACGAGCTGGATAAGAAGAAATTACAAGGGAGAAACCAGAGCTCAACAGATACCTAATTACCCTATCATAATACTTTACTTTACGGCCTTTAATCAAGGCTTTCACTACTCCTTATAATTTGGTAAATCATATTGAGACATTACAGCCCTAGCCTCCAAAAAGGCGCGGAAGACTAAACAAACAACAACCAAAATCCGGCCATAATAGTAATTCATGATGCACATAATCTACACTACTGATCCAGCACAATGAATATTTTCTTGGCTCATTTCGCCCAGAATTAGTTGTACGCTTGATAGTTTAAATCACTAGACAACTAAGGGCATGATCTTTACAACTTAAGTTCACAGTTTTTCGCAGTTCAGCTCGTAACTTGCGAACGTGATAAGTTTTGATCCCGATATCCATTAGTAGTTATTAGTATAACATTGGAAGGTTTCAACTTTCACCATATAGTTTCATAAATGTACAATATTGATTGGGTTAAAATAAGTGTTTCAGTGTCAAAACAATTAAACACTTCCCTTCATTTCGGTAAAGTTCAACTCATTTTGAACTAAATGAGTAGTGGCATTAGTGTAAATTGGATGACCAAAGGGTGTAAATTAGTTTGAAGTTCAACAAAAGTAACAACTCGACTTTTTTGTGACTTTGCACAACCGGCAAGTCTTTGGTACACCGGGTGTACGGGTACACCCTGTTGATTTTGTAATTAGTTATAAATCCACAGTGTAGGTGTACCTAAGAATTGGAGTTGCACAACTAACCTATATTAGCTTATTTTGCAAAGAGGACATTAAAAGTCTATACATAAATATAAAAGTTTGCATGGTCTAAGTGCAAATGAAAATGAAAGTTGTACCTCCTGATGTAGTTATCAAACATGCCACCAGCAGCAATTGCATCTGCCAGACCAACAAAAGAAAAAAGAAAAAAGAAAGTTAACCCAATAGTCATTAACTTATTAAAAATCAACCTAAAAAGGGAGGGAGGGAGTGATTACGTGGAGGGAGAGAGGAGAGAGAGTGGAGAAGGGCGAGGGAAATGGAGATGACACGTCGGCTTTGAGTAATTTGAGTTTGTGAATTGGGAGACAATGCTGCGCACCTCGGCTGCGTACGCTTGGTTTGTTTTGAAGGGAGTGAGGTTGGGTTTAAAGGGGAGAGGAAGGTGGTGTTGATTGTGCTGAGGTTAACGTGCGAGAGGCTGTTGGTTAACGCCATTCGTGGAAGGGGGGGTAGAGTGTGGTGAGTTGATGAGTGGAGGAAGTAATAACAGCGCGAGAGAGAGAGAAAGAGGGGGAGATGGCAGTTGGCCAGTTGGGTTATCCGTTATGCTGATGCGTAATTTACCGACATTCTTGTCCTCCGCATTTTGTTTTGGTTGAAACGGGTGGCCGGGTTGGTTTATATGGATAAAAAGAGATTTAACTTTTTTTTAGATTGTCCCTCCGGTTCAGCGAAGTTTCACTCCGACTAAATCTAACTCGACTCGGGTCGTACATCTAGCTGTGGTGGGTGAATCTCTCAATGAAAGTGTATGCACACGCTCAGGCTCATATTTGAGATCAAGCTGAAGCAGTAAAGAGATGTTTACCTCTCCAATTGGTAAGAGAGCTTGCTCAAGCGATTTCATGAATATGATATATTCCATTGAGACTAAATATGTATTCCCTCTAACGCAAAAAGGTTTAGACACTTATTTGCACCAACTATTAGGTAGTGCGGTTGTTTGTTTGAAATTTTTCCATGAAAAAAGTAAAAGAAAATAAAAGCATACAAAAGCTTTTAGGGAGTAGTGTAAATAACTTTATAAGACAACATAAATAGAAATTGCAATGAACTTTTTAGGAAAAAAGAGTAGTCCATTGTGAAATGAAATGCTGAGTTAGGAAAAAATTGTAACTGTTGCTCTAAGAAAATAACTGTTAAGTCTCTATACTAAAAAATCTTCAACTTAACGCCAATAACATAAAATATAAATGGAAAACGGAAACAAAAGTCGACTTTTTAGAGCATGGCCGGATTTCGCAATCATGAGTTAATGAAGGTAAAATTTGTCCTAATCGTCTTTTTGTGTGAATTCATCATATATTTGCCGAGGAGAGTATTTGGTGTAAACAATGTTATAAGTCTGCTACACAATGAAAAATAGGGGATATCATTGAAAATTCTACTCCGTGTTGACGCTCTTCTATTAAAACATCTTATTTGTATACACACTCTATATAATTAAATTGGGAAAATAGGTCAGATTACAAGTTTTAGTCTATACAGTATCAATCTTGTACTCTCAACACGGAGAAAAATATTTCATGAGAAAAGCAAGACCCCGCGTCATACCAATTTTTAATCTGTATAGTGTACAACTCTTACTTTATTCTATTCTATAAAGAATATAAGATAAGATAGAGGAGAAAAGCAAAGGACTCAAAACAAAGACCCTCTAAACACACGATCTTTTTTGCTCACCTCAATGACCCTCAATGAGAGTTAAGAACACAAAACAGAAACAAAAAAATGCCGAGTCATTTATGCAACTAAACATTAATCGATTATGTATATTATATTTTCATCTAGTGGGTATGGGATTGTTCTTGGGTGAAGTTTTTAATTCATCTATGTTCAAGGTTGCCTGTCATGCTAATTTCTGGGTCAAATCCAACTCACCCGAAAATACCCGTTGGACTAAAAACACTAATATTTATATATGAAATTATTTTTTAAAGATAAAATTTGTTTAAAAGTAACTTTTATCTTACCAAAATGGGGCAAATCGAAGTTACCCGCCCACTGACGACCCGCAACCGAAATGATCTGACCCGCGACTAAAATGACCTGACCCGCTGATGACCCAATGACACACCCGAAACCGACCCGTTTGCCACCTAGACTTTGCTATATAGGGAAAGCGGGAAAAATGTGCACATGACATGCAAATGTTTAATACTAAGGGTATTTTTGTAATTGACCATGGTCAATGTCATTTAAGGTAGTTTATTACAACTGTTTTTGTTTTAGGTAGTATCTTACAAAATGGGGAAATTTATAGTAGTTTTGTAAAAAAGAACTCTCAAAACTACCCCAATGGGTCCTTAATCCATGTTTGTGTTGTGGCCTTATAATATTATGGTCCAATGGCCCTAAGAATCAATTCGGGCTTCCAATAAAACACCCAAAACTAGTGAGTGTACCCATTCTCGTAATTTCCTCTTTCAGCTGACAAAGCTTGCAGCAGATCACACATACAAAGTACAGTATACGACAACTAGACTGAAAGAGACACACAAACAAACAAACAGACAGACAGACAGACAGACAGACAGACAGACAAGTCGAAGCCTTGAACTAGAAGTAGACTCTCCAACATCTCATTCTCACCACCGACGAACACCAATCTTCTAGCTCTACTCCACTCTCTCTCCTCACCACCACAATGGCAAACAACCACCTAGTACTGTTACTTCTCTCCTTTGTTGCTTCCCTTCTCTGTCTCTCAGCATTTGCTTCCACCACCCCAAGTAAGCTAAGCTCTCTTTTTTCACTGTGCTACCTTCTCTTCTAATGTATCCACATTGATGATCTTTGATGTTGTGGTGTAATATATGATGTGGGTTTGTTGCATTTTTGCCAAATCTTGGATAAATCTTATTTGCTTTCTTTAAATGATCTGTTTACTTGTATGCTTTGGTGGGTAGCTGCTTAAACTTGCTAATTTGAAGAATATGGGTATATGAGCTAGGACATTATAGAGCATAACAAGTAATGTAATGATAAAGATGCATTTTTTATTTGCCATTGGTATGTATGAATTGATAGATAGAAAGAAAATCAGATTCTCTATGTCAAAAAGAAAAGATTAAAGAAGTGCTGTTTTTATTAGTTTATTGAATTTGACAAGTATATGTTCTCTTTATATAATGACTGAGAAGCTATACTTTTAGAATTTGAAGGAACAGCAAGAAAAGAAATCAGTACCCTTTTTAGTTTAGTCCAAAACTGGACAAGGTTTTGGTTCTCACTTGCATTTTTGATAGTGGTTAATAATGGCAGTAGTTCACAAGAAAGGTGCTTGTAGTGGTGGACCGAAAAATCGTGTTTTGGACATTGAATTCAACTGGAGAATAGAGAAAGTTGTCTTTGCATTGGCCTGCCATAATTTGCATTGGCCTGCCATAATCTGCATTGTCAGTTTTCATCACATAAGGGGAAAAGCAGCTATAATTTGAAGTTGTGTAGTTTATGTTAGATGTTAGCTGTAGCAGTACTTCGTCCGGAAAATATTAGAATAGATTATCCGGAGCTGG
>ONZK01000531.1:42376-53542 GCA_900322385.1 Pharnaceum exiguum
TACAGGAGGTTTGCATGACTTTAATCAGAAATATAACATTATGAAGCCTCAAAAAGTTTCCCCCCCCCCCCCCCTTCCTCGCCTGTTGCTGATCTAGTTCTAGTGTTCAGTCACGGTACTTGGTGCCGGCTTCGTTTTCACTAAGTGAGGGTTTGACTAGTAGCGGTAGTAGGTAGTGCAACTGTAATGCTCCCCTATAGCAGACATCAGATTGGCATGAGCCATGAAGTCATTCTAACTTTATTGGCATTACTTATCATTTGAGTGAAGATTGTGTCAAAAAAGTCAATAGAACTCCAGCACTTTGTGTCAGTACCTACACATATGGTATTGCGACACTAAATACAATACCACCCTGCATACAGGTGTTGACAACTTGACATTTAAACTGCACGCTGTTTGGATCTATGTCTTGAATTAAGTTCGCTTCTCCTTTGTATAAAAAATATGGAAGCGTTTCAAATACCAGAGAGCCAGTAATTTTCAGTTTTTGATTGTTTGAATGTTTCTACCGATGGAATTGCTCTATCAATATCTGCTTCTTCTGCTGATTATATGACCGATGGAAATGCTCTATCAATATCTGCTACTTCCACTGATTATATGACCATAATGCACAGCCAATGTGACCAAAAATCCAGCCGACCAGCTTGTGGCTGTGTTGAACGAGAATAGGACTGCACACCATGTACCAGCCCTTTATGACAACCCTGGCCTTGCCTGCATTGCTTTACAATACATAAAAGCCTATGCAGGCAACTGTGGCGAAGTTGGGGGTGCTAAAGCTAAGAAGCCCGCCGATTCTGAATTTGCTGAAACATTTGCCCCCAATTGCGCAGTGGAACCCAAAACCCTTAGTCAAATCACTGGCCGCTTCCTGGGATGCCAGTCGAAGTATGTGCACCCTGACAAAGCATTTTCAGAATTACTGATCAAGGATGCCAAAAGTTTGGATATTCTCTATAGCAAGAACCACACTGAGGTAGGAGCTGCTGTGAGTGGGTCTGATGGTGGGGCTCCCTATTTCTGGTGCGTTCTCTTCAGCAATGGGATGGCTAACAGCAGCTTTGTACTAGAGGATGGTGTGGCTAAGGTTTCTAGACCAGGTTGTTTCAGTGGTGCTGATGATGATTGCAGTGGTGCAGAGGGTGCGCTTCGGCCATACCATTTGTGGTCATCTGTTTTTGGGGTTTTGGCTGCGATTTGCTTCGCCTTTGCATTATATTAGGACTCCTATGGCTAGTTGATTTGATCACACTGATACTCCTTTTGTAATTCTTTGGTGTGTGGCCATTGTAATATTCATTTATTACCATTCTTGATTGAGTTTTTGTTCAATGAGGTTGGTTTGTCCCATATCTGGAGGAGGAGGAAAGAGGGAACTGTCACGCTCACGCCATAAGCATCAATGTATTAGAATGTTGTGAAGCATTGTAGACAGAACAAGAAGTAATGAACTGCATATTGTGTTTTGGCAGAATCACATTTCCTGGATTTTTCGTTGTGTTCTCTTTTTCGTTTTGTTCTTTGTCGCGTCTACATGTAAAGAGCTTGGGATCTGAAAACTTTACTGTGATGGTGATACGCGTAATACAGAAACTCAGCTTCTCAATCTGTGTGTTGAGTAAAAATAACTGTAAGCAAAAGAAAGAGAGACACAGAAGAAGAAGAGCCCTACATTCCGAATAAAAAATGGAGAAAAGCAGTCAACTGATGTGGTTATGGATTCATTTTGTGATAGGGCCTCATTATTCATGGAGGAGCCACAACTCAAGGCAACATCAGTGTATGCAGAGGCTCACTTGCGCTCAAAAGAGATAAATTCTCAAGATATGAAAGATTAGCAGTACAATGCATAGTCTAGTCTAACAATTCTAGAATAAAGAAACTCCCTGCCTGAGAGTTTTTGCTGATAATCTCATTTTTCCAGATCATGACTTGCACATCAAAACCAGAATGAGAACAGTTAATATCAGCACGAGCCCACCAGACGAACCTCCCACTCTGTGAATCCAGTAAGGGTCAAACCTGGTGAAGCTCTGATCTAAGTAACAAGACAACGCAATGGCGAGGATCAACACTAGGAGCAGAAGAGGGAGGAGAGTGGAAAAGCTCATCGTTTCTTCTTCGTCTTCCAGCTCACTGTCTGCACTCTGGTTGATGTAAAGCGGAGAAATCACTGCCAAGACGCCGAATACGATGGATAGGATCTTCTCACGCGAGGAAACCCTGCGGCTTCTCCTTAGAACAATTGATTCCATCTTAGTACTCTTGAGTCCTTTTCCTGGGAAAACTTCAGCCTAGTTGAATGTAGTTAGGACTTGGGAGCATATGCTTTCTTTTAGTATTGGTGCTAAGGTATAATGGATATCAGAAGTCATAGGAAGAAAATGGACTCCCAAGAGACTAAAGATTGCAGCATGGCCCTACGATGAGGACATTTCCTCCTTGTTGCTGAAGTCTCCTTTTAGTGTACGAAAAGGAGGGGGAATATTTGTCTAATTTTGGTGTCTCAGAAGAAGTGATCACTTTTCGGCTGATCGCCATAATTTGGGACTGCATTGCTTGTTGAAATTGTCAGTTAACAAGCTAGTGTGTCGTCTTGGTTTTCGTTTGTCATAAAATGTGTCCTCCATTAATTTTGGATCATTCATGATATTCTATTAGGATATGGCATATGACAATGTTTCAGCTAATATGGAACCTAAACTAAAACCGAAATGAAGAGTAAAAGAAAGGAAGATATGTCTTCTAGAGTAAAGTCACCTACAGGCTACATCATAGCCTTTTTCTAGAGGAATCTGTCTGGCAACTCAACAAAAGAAGCTTTTTTGTTCTCAACAAATACAATAAGCACAATTTTAATGGATTCAGACTTTGGAATCAGATTCTTGCCTGCATGGCTAAAACAATTGCAGATGTGATCTGATTATAGTAGCCAGTGGGAAAGTAAAAGAAAGAATAAAAAAAATACAATGGGTTGTCAAACATTGTTTGGTTAGACCTATAATAGTTTCTAACCAAGGATCCCCTCCATCTAGAGTCTCCATCTACTGCCAATTGGTTTTGGTCATAAAGGATAAATCAACGATAACATGTTAACTTTTTTCAACTATAACAAGAGATGAAAACAATAATAATTATGATTATATGAAGATGCCGTTTATGAAGTAATTCATCTCTACATTTAAAGAAGCATGCAAAATGTACACAAAGACAAACACAATATTTCTGAGTAAACAACTAGAGTTCGCCGCCAGCCCGATCCTCCACTACAGCAGTGCAGCTTACAAAGTCGGGACAGATGCTTCTCAGTACGAGCAATTCTACAAATGCCCGCTTAAACTACCAGAACCATAAAGGAAGTTGATTTGCCAGTGGCAGCTCATTTATAGTATGAACTACCTAATTTACACTGAAGTTTTAGTCGATCTGCTTCCTTCAAGTCTTTTCTTCCACTTATTCATTGAAGAAGTGAGATCTGATAGCCCTGTCTGGTTTGCACGTTCATGAGATGACGTTGCAGAAGGAAGTTCTGCAGGAATTGCAGCAGCTGCACTTGTAAACGCATTTAGAACAAGGAACGCCAAGATGGGAGAAAGATCCAAGGTCCCTCCAAGGGGTGGGATAATTCCACGAAATATGTTCAAGTAGGGGTCACATATCGTGCTGAAAGTTAGAGAGACAATTGTCAGCCGCCAAAACTATGTCCCTCTATAGAATTTCTGGTCTTTTCATTTGTATTTTTCCTTATGTAGTTCTCTGGATAGGTTACTAACAACCGGAAAGGAAAATATACATTCCGGAGAACATTGGAAACATACCTCAAGGGGCTAACTATCTGCTGAGGAGTGTTGGGAAACCATGTCAGAACAAGCCTGACAACCAATACGGTATTGTAGATGTTCAAGAAATTTGAAATGCCATTTGCAACTACAAGCCCCGCAACTGAATCACCTGGTAGAACAGCAGCAAAGTTGTGATTGGAGATATGATTGAAGCTCCGGTTGCTCCTCCATTGCCCCTGAAACCAAAGATTTCTTTATTGTTTCAAGTAAACTAGCACTAACTGAGGTTGGCCTCTTTGTAGAATCCAACTAAATACAGACTTTTCTCTTTTTCCATACATATTTGAACTGAAAAGTTGGGCTTCAAATTACTTTTAGCCCTTTCTTGAACCTTTTGCAAAACCACCAAAACTCCATGCACTGCGAGCACTTCCCACATAAAACCGCAACACACCAATTTACCAGTGAAATAGACGAAAAATTTAAAACAATACCCCATACCCCATGATAGGGGTTAAGCTTACAATTAAGCCAAAGATCAAACTCTCAGTTGTCCCTCTTTGTTGCTTCAGCAGATTTCCCTTCATTGTCTCTCTCTACATATTTTATTCTAGTGTTTCCCACTAGCAGACAGAACAGCAGAAACTCCCATCAACCCAGGTAGACGTAATGAACCATCCACTTCACTCTATATTTGGTAAAGGACATAACAAAAGACACTGCTTAATTGGTTGTTGCCGCATTTTGTTTTCTACCTGAGTCCAGCAATGTCTAAGCATATCTTTTCCAGGTTTGATAAAGGATACACAACTTGCATAGTATATCAGTGGCTTCCTGCTCCCCAGTCCAGTAAACCCTCACTAAGCAAGATGAAGCATGCCCAACTCGTTTGAGATTCTATTTCACAAAAATCTGCTACCCGCAAATAGCTTGGAAATGCACCCACAAAGGTTGGAAATTCAGTAAGCCCAACTCTTTTGACCTTCATCAGTCACTTATTTCCTATCTACCCAGGAACAGAATGCATAGCCAAGAAACGATAGTGTATTTCACTTTTGCTTTATAAGATTACTTTTGTTCCTCTTTCCTTTTTTGGCTAAATAATATCACTTCATTTACTATTATACCCCTTCAAAATATAAGAGTAGTCTTTGGACCATGGGTGGTGTATAAGGACATGTGAAGGTATAATTGACATTTTATCCCTTTCTTAATTTTTGTGCAAATTACAAAGAAGAACAACATAATGAATCGGAGGGAGTAGCAAATAAGCAATGCATCCAATGTCACTCTAAAAACAGCCTCTCTGTTTTTTCTTTTCTTCCTAAATACGAGTAGTTAAATAAGCAATGAATCGAAAAGGTTGCGTACATCTTAACCCCCAGACTCCCATGGAGCGGGAATTACTCTGATGTTGTTTCTGAATAGCTAAATAAGCATCACAGCTTACATATCACCAACAACAATTTATCACACCCTCCCAACATGTGAATCCTTTACTTAATACAACCACAATTCACTTAGATTAACTTTCGTCAAAAAACCATTCATACCCTCACTATAACTAACCACCAAATTCAATTCAATTCTTCATTCGTCCACAAAAAAAAACTCTCCGTTAACACATTAAGCTACCACCCAATTGCAACCAATAATTACAATGTAAGGATTATACCCAATTGCTATACTGAACAATTAGGAGCTGTTTGGTTCAATGCACCCTAACTTAAGCGGAGTCAGATAAGATTCAGGGTATAATTTAATGGTAAAGAATCCAAATTTTATCAAAAGAAGTAACTAGTAACGCAATCGTAATGAATTTACCTTACATGAGGGTACTTCTTTTGCTACCAAACACCCCCTCAGTGAATGAAACTATTAATCGCGCCTCTAACCGTACACTCTTAAACTCTTGGTTCAGTTGGCTCACATAATGACAATTAGTTTCCATTTTCCAAACATATAAGCAAAACCTTACCTAAGCCAAACTTATAGCTACCCAAGCCAGTAGACAATTGTAGTCACTTCATCACACCATCTTCACGCTTCAAATATAGGGACTAGGGTCAACCAACCAAACACCTCCAATTCTTAGCTACACCCGCCACCCGGTGTAAAGTTTGCACCGGGCGCTTTTTATTAACAAATTTATAACATACACCTCATTGGTCAAGTCAATACCTCATCATTAATCACATTTCAGATGGTGTTTACACATTCGGTGTATCAAAGACTTGTTGACCAAACATAGTCTCTAAGAAGGCCTAGGGCCCTAGGCCTTTTGGCATTGGGATGTACTATTGTTGATGATGAACAAATTTATAGTCCCTCAAATGCTCTACTAAACTATGCTTTTATGCTACACTAGTCGGTTGGATAAAAGCATAACTTCCAACCTGGAGGTTGGGGGCTCGATTCTCACCGGCCTCGAGAAAAATAAAGAGGACAACTATGCTACATCAGTGTTACTACATAAGCAAAGACAACACAGTATAATTCCAACTACGTAGAGTTCTAAGGTACCCAAAAAGATGCAAACTTCACTAAAACAAAAAAAAGGAAAAGCTACCAACAAAATGCATTGCATTACCTGGGAGAAGTGTTGGACATGGGAGGAAAGAGAGAGCAGTGAACTAAGAAAAGGGTTTTGAGCAGCAGAGAAATGAAGGGCATTGAGCCATTTCTCAGCAGTCTTGTGGAAATTGTCTAGCACTAGTTGAATGGGTGCAATTTGTTGCATGAGTACTTTTGTTGGGTTGGGCTTGCTCAAGGCTACTTGGTGGGGACAGTGGGGTATTGTTGATAGTGATGATGATGATGTTATTAGTGGGAGGTTAGATATCGGGTTGTTTTCTGCTTGGTTGTCGCTGCTGCTTCCTGTGGTTGCCATTTTCTTTCGTGTGTTCAGTTGGGTAAGCAAGAGAGAGAGTGGAGTGTGGTTGAACCGTTGAGGAATAGATGACGGTCAATCAAGATAAGAAGTTCCGATTTGTTTTTTTTTTTTAATTTTAATTAAAAAAGATAACATTGCTGGAAATAATTTATACTTCGACCGATCATATCAAAATAATCTCTACTTTAAAAATTATTATAAATAATCTCTAATTAAAACCTTGTACTTTTTTTTTTTTTTGAGAACAAAAAACCTTGTACTCTTAAAATGATCTACTTTTTGAATATTTTTTTTGATATTAAACATTATGTTAAGCTATCAATTTTTATTACGACTTTGAAAAATATTAATTCTGATGAATATATGTAACCAAAACTATATTTAAATTTTAAATTATATTTTTGACATATTCAAAAGTTCATTGGATCGCTCCGGGCTAAAAGCGTTAAAATTAGAGATTATTCTCAATAATTTTTAAAGTCAAAGTTATTTTGAGATAAATGGTCCAGGGCATATTAAGTTGAAAGATTTATCTTATATTTTTCAACTTTAGGTGATTATGAACTATAGTAAAATGGCTATGAAAACCTTCCATCACTTCTTATTTTGGTGAAGTTGTTGGAAGTGAGTATTTCCAATGGGTCAATCTCGGAAACAACCTCTCTATTTTCTTAAATAGGGATATGGTTGCGTACATCCCGACC
This sequence comes from Pharnaceum exiguum, assembly GCA_900322385.1. Classification (NCBI taxonomy): domain Eukaryota; kingdom Viridiplantae; phylum Streptophyta; class Magnoliopsida; order Caryophyllales; family Molluginaceae; genus Pharnaceum; species Pharnaceum exiguum. The sequence continues at coordinate 49,762 of ONZK01000531.1, forward strand.
CCGAGCACCACACTCGATTGTTGTTGTTGTTGTTGTTGGTCGAAGTGGTGATTATATCCCTCAATTTTGCTAGACGATTTTAATTTATTTTGGTCAAATTATTTGATGACTTAAGGTTCGAGCTTTGGTTTTTATTTGTCTTGACCAAAACCACATTTCAGAAGTTCGGATCCATTGGAAGCTCAAGTGATAGCTCGTTAGGTCATAATGAGAACAATTTTCATGGTTCCTCCGAAGAGTAGGCAGTAGCACAAAACATACATCTCATTACTGATGTAGAATGCCCCACTTTGAATAAACAATGGAATAGCCTTTAACCAAGTCACAAGTTCTCGATTTCTCGTCGAGTAAAACAAGCATAGAGACCATTTCAAAACAAACTGAAATCATTCTAATAGCTCAAAGGGATCTACAAAGAAAGCTGTTGCAGTTTAAGAACCTGATTGCCTATACTCTAACAAGATCTACAACCATTGAAGATTCAAGAAATAGCAATTTAACTGGTATATGACCAAAGCTGGAAGCTTGGAAGGTCCTGAACCAAGAACTTCCAGGTTAGGTTCTTTGCTGAAGCTAAGCAAAATGGAGACTGGATTTACTAGAAAAACCATTCTTCAGAATCTTCAGAAGAGTACACTGCAACAAGAAAAACTTGACATAATTTCAACTAGGAGAAGTAATCCAGCTAGTATCATAAACACTCCATTCAACTTGACTAACAAACGAACATAGATAACACAAATCCAGTGGCACAGAAAAGTCCAGCAAGGGATCAATACCCGCGAACAACTACTACACATAGTTCTTGCAGAAAAGGGGAGCTTACTTAGTTGTGGCTGAGAACTCAGTGGGGTTTCCTTACTTAAGCGGTAGATAAGATGGCAGATTTTGACAAGGATATCCAATACCTATCAAAAGAAGAGTACTTGACAACAAAGTAACTAGAGCTGACGAAAGTACTTGACATTCAGTTACCGTTGCAACATCCTATACTCAAGTGATGCTTCATTACCTCCATAGTTTGTTCCAAAAAGTAGCTAGTAGACAAACACATCTTATTAATGATGTAGAATGCACACTAGTAAGGGATGGATTAGACAATAGTCAAGTGATCACAAGTTCTTAGAGGAAAGCAAGCATAAAAGAGGTACTATTTCATTGCAACATGAACTTCCATCATGATAGTAGCTCATATGGAGAAACAAAGCTGGTACATAGCAGTCTAAGAATACTGGATGTCTACACTCAAACTTTTACATGATCATATTATGAAGCTCCCAATTCCAGAAATTCCAGGGTAGGTTCTTTGCTGAAGCTGTAAGTAAGATGATGACTGGATTTATTAGCATGCTTCAGAGCTTTTAGAGTACACAGCAACAGGAAAATCTTGAGATGATTTCAGTTAGAAGAGGTAATCCAGCTTGTAAAGAAAACACTCCATCCAACTCAACTGAAAAACAATCAAAGACAACTGCAAATTCAGTAGCACAGATCAACATGAGAAGTCCAGCAAGGGATCAGTATCCAACTACTACACATGATACTTGCAGAAAAGGGAGCTAAATCAGTACATAAGTCATTTAGTGGCTGAGATCCATTGGGAGGTTTCCTCACTTAAGCAGTACGAGTACATAAGATGACAGACTTTTGGCAAGGACGTTCAGTACATCTTGGATCAAATACTTGAAAATAAAGGTAGCTTCAGCTAATTTCAAACTTGCAATTTAGAGCTTGTAGTAGTTATCTTTGCAACCTCATAGGTACACCACCAAAGTCTACAGGTAATACGCAGAAATGCACATGTCCATTAAATAAAGTTCAAGACATTTAATGAGTTAGACGAAGTCCAACTATTAATTTCAGGTTGCAAATTGATATCGATGACAAAAAAACATATGCAAAAAATCAAAAGGATAACCAGATATAATCATAATGTACGGAGTACGTAAGTAAATGCGAAATCTATCAGAGAGATGAACTAAAAAACTTGAGTTCAGGTGATTTCAGGTTGCCAATCAATATTAGCTATATGTGAAATTCATTTCTCACCAGACGAGTTCAGCAGATCATACATCAAATTAAAAAAGATTAGAGGCAAACCAATGACACATTAAAAGTATCATCACAAATCCTAATTAGATTGGAGCGTAATTGGGGAGTGAAGTTTTAGAGAAGTTATTACCTCATTTCATTAGATACAAATTTCTACCTATCCATTGTTGCCATCTCTTATGCTGGCTAGCAGTAGCACTAAGCTCTCTTTGTAAGCATACACTTTGTACTCAGCTAATTCTCTGATATGGCATGTCTTTTCACGATTCGTGGTCACCTTACTCTCACTGTCATACATTTTCACTTGGGTTCCTTCTGCAAAGAGTAAAGACTCAGAATCCTTAAAGTACAAAAATCGATCAACTGGTACATCGAGTTTGTATCTTGAAGCCCACGATCCTCGCAGACCATACTCTTCCATTACCCAAACTACATGTGGTTTGCAATTGTTGGAATACATATCAAATAGAGCAAGCTTCTCATCAATCACTCCAAGTACCAAACCTTTCCTTATGTCATTTCCCCCATCTGGCAACTCTAAGTGGTGAAATCGTTCTGTACGTAGATCAAATGATATGATAAAGGAATCAACATCATGATGTTCTTCATTGTTCTCCACACCAACCCAATGTATGGCTTGATTTAAAAACGCCTGTCGTCCACCATGCCACCAACTCGGGGGGGAAATATCAATGCTCCTCCAGGAACCCACCTTATGTGAATAAACTGCAACCCAGCCGGGACTGGTGGGAGCGGTGGCACGCCAGTGACCTAAAAACATATTTGGTGTGGTGAAATATGAATTAACGCACACGACAGAAGGATAGATAAATGCAACAACTATCGGATTGCACTGCGAAGAGTCAAATCCCAATCCAAAACAAACGGAAGCCATTCCTGCACTTCTCGAATCAGTGTGCATAGATGAGAAGGGAATAGGAGGGACCTCGAAGGTTTTTCTGATAAGTGGATTCCAAAGTATAGCCCTAAAATCCACAATGCTTTCTGAAATGAAGTTCTTCTTGCAACTAAGCAGAACTACACCATTGATAGAAGCCACCACATTATAATTCTCACCGAAAGTAGCACTAGTACTGATAAAATCAACCTCCTTAACTCTCCTATAAGTATCACAACAACGCAACGAATACTGCCCCTTTTTCATCAAAACACTTGACCTTTCCACCACAAACAATAGGGAAGCATTGTCATCCCCCTTGTGTGCATTATTCAAATGCTTACAAACAAATCCAGGGTTTTCAATCATAGAGCAAAACGTCTTACAAACAGACCGAAATCGCATGACAGATTTGACAGGCAACCTAGACAAAATCTCAATCCATAAATCAACTGGAAAAGGGTCTTGGTCATCCTTTCTTGCCATAGTCTCAGCACTAAAATGATTTCCACTCATAACAACTTCATGGGTAGTTGAAACATCACTAATCATACCAAAAAGACACTTCCTTTCAACACTATCAAACCCAGACTTAGCACCAAAATAACAAGCCACAGCATACAACCAAGCATCACTATGCAACGCAACCATTGATAAAAACTCATTCTTGTTCATATCATCTCTGAGAAAGTTTATACCTGACTTGGGTTCTGGGAGTTCTGAAGAAAAAGTTGCATGGGTTTGCCATTGTTGGTCAGGATACCCATAAAGACTCAAACTATTGGAGAATAAGGTGTTGAGTAGTGCACACACTTAGCACATGAGCATTAA
>ONZK01000532.1:27080-63816 GCA_900322385.1 Pharnaceum exiguum
TGCCTCTAGCCCTCTTGCCATTAATTTGAGGATCAGCAAAATTAGCTGACAGAAAGCTTCAGACGGGCAAAGTTGGGTGGATGACAAAGATATTGCCAGGACACAGACATATACACCTTTGGAATTATAAGTTTAAGCAGATTGATTCTGAAACTTCACAGCATTGCACCTTCGTTTCAGAGACTGCTTTGTTATCAATGAGTCAGATTGTGGATGCCAACACTACTTGATTTAGTACGTGCGTGCTACAGTGGGTGTAGTTCGACAGAATCCCTGCCTCGGTTTGATTTTTGCCATGCTACCATCTCTATCTTATTGGGTAATGCAAGACGGTTGTAATTCAATTTATTGGCATCCATCTCTTAACAATTTAAGCTCACGTAGCAATTTTGGTGATTCCGTCTCATGAAGATCGATCTTGTTGCTCTTTGTTAGGACAGGTATTTGGGCTTCCTTGTTTACTTTAATTTGTCAGCTTTTTAATTATGTTTTCTTCATGATCTCTTTGTTGCCCTTGCCATGTTTGAAAAGTTAGCAGATCGATATCGGTTACAGATTAATTTGATAGAGGTGGAGAAGGAGGGGGTAGAATTGCATCTTCTCCATTTCTCTTCCTTTTGTCATCCTACGGTTGAGGTTATGTGGAAAAATAGGGGTTGGGTTTTTAATATTTTTTGAAAAAGAAAATTCAATTTTTTCATATGTACCAAAGAGCAAATGGAAGGCAAATAGAGAGAATACAAATGAAGACGATCCAAATTCCCTTTAGTACTCACCGAGTCACCGGTCACCACTGCCAAAGGGCTTATATGGTGGTGCTCCTCCGGGCAATTTGTTCTTAATTATATGATTTTGACATCTAGCTTATCCATTAGGCAATCGGAGTTACTAATTTACTCGTACTTCCGTTGTTTCCACTTCGTAACTCATACATTAAGGTAGACTAGTGACTTAAGTTCACATTTTGTCGTTACCAACGCCCTTCTGTTGCAACTCCATGGTTACAACTTACAAGTTACAACGTCACGACATAGAGAGAAAAGAACACATGCCTACAGTCTACAGCGTAGTATTTCTTTGTCAAAGATGATATCTTTTAAGTGGATCGTCATCTTTGACAAAGAACGTTTACATGTATATGTAGTTATTAGTCTTATAACACAATAATTCTAACACAAACATGACCTTTGGTGCAACAAATTAAACATCACTGACATTCTTTGATGTACAGTGAATAGTGAACAATATCGTAGTGACACTTTTTCCTCTACTTAAGATTTAAGAATGTTTAATTTACATGTAAGTCTGTAACCCCATGTAATAGGATGCATAGCAGTGAAAGAGAATTGAACTTGTGTGATTATTTCCAATTATTATTTTTCGGTGAAGCCAAATGAAGCAGTTCATTTTTCACATTTCATTTTAAATGCTCTTTGGCTTACTTAGCTTGTAGATGCATGAGGAAGCTAGCGAGCTAATAAGAAGGGCCAGAACGAAAGAGATGTGTCATGTATATGATTAATAATTAAGCTGTGTGAGCTAGGATCACCATTCGAACAAGTCCACACTTAAGTCTCTTTCAGAGACATTATGGAGGCCCCCATAATTAGTTACAAGATGAAAGTAGGAGATTGATTATTTGTTTGGTTTGGAATAATTTTTCATGAAACATGCACGTAAACCTTCCATTTAAGCTCGTGATTGTTCGTTGTATCTTTACTTCTTTAGGTTGATAACGAACAAGATGTATCTCCTCGATCCTTTTCTTTTTCTTTTTCTAATTTGCAACTTCTCTACTGTTTCCATCTTCTTCGGTTAGTTCACTTAGTTGTGGACTTGCGGTGCTTTTGTAGTTTAGTGTAGCATTGCAGCTCAATGATATGTAACAATTGAACAACATTATTTTTCCTAAAAATTAAAATTTACTTATTAAATAAGTTAAGGTCATTTAGATACGCACCTTAATTTTGGGCTAGTTGAACCTAAAGAGATCGAATTCCTCTAATGGAGATTCAACCTGCTGGTACATGGAAAGGGCTGATCATTAATATTCATTACAGTACAATTCACCTGTTTCTTTTTTGTTAGTTTTCTCCCAATACATCTACAAGGCTCCATGTCTCCTCGACTCCTCTTGAGGACCTAATTTGTATAGCTAATAAGTAATAAATGAGAGCATATCTTCTCCGATAACGGTAATTTACAGTATGAGAGAGATAGAGAGAAGTTGGGTCTCCTCTATTTATTTATAATTTGTTCTTGAATGATCACACACATTGTGATACTGGACTAACAAAGTAATGAAGAAGATCCTGATTCGTAATAAAAGGACTTCTACGGGATTGAATTTTGGCTTCTTTTGGTAATTTGATTAAAAAAAGTTTATTTGAACGGTCTACAAATTAGCTCCCTCATTTTAACACCGGATATAAACTTTAAATCAGGTACCATTATAACAACTCCCATATTGAATGCAGAATTGTTGTCTTTAAGTTGACTTTAATTTGCAATTATGGATCAATGATATCATTGACATAAGAAGAGAGAGTTGCTCAAGTGGTAGAGAGCACACCTTCAACCCTTAAGGTTTGGGGCTCGATTCTTACCGGCCTCAGTGCCTCCCTATACACCAAAAAACTGATATCATTGATATGAATAATTCGAGGTCTACTTGCTGTTGATGACCAATAGTATAAAAAAATGTACTGTTGTCTTCAAAGGCTCAAACCGTTGATCTGTTGAATACTCAAAAAATCCGAGCAATGCTTCACCTATATCTGAGATATGCGGGGCTCATCTATATCTCGCGGGCCCCGCCACTCAAAAAAATTAATTAAAAAAAACTTTTTTAATTTTTTATTGATTTGTATATCAACTATTATAGATCATGTAACTTCCGTTTGTATATATATGTTCACTTAAATGAACAACTTATTTGTATATTAGTATCTTATATTTGTACATCATGTAGCTTCCATTTTTATATTTGTTCATTTATATGAATTCGCATTTGAATATTACTGTTTGTATATCATCATATTACGATTTGTATATGCATGAAGCATATTTTGTATTTGTGTATGACTGACATATACAAAAAAGACATGATGAATATACAAATTGTAATAGGTAGTAATACAAATGCGTCTTCATACAAATATACAATTTGAAGGTAAAGCATGTACAAATTATGAGATAGTGATATACAAATAAGTTGTTCACTAATATACAAATGAAAGTTACATGATGTACAAATCTACGATACTTGATATACAAACCGTTTGATTTTTTTTTTTTAAAGTTCGGCATCAAAAAATATAAAATTAATTTTTTTATTTATTATTTTTTCTAAGTGACGGGGCCCGCAATATATAGATAGGCCCGCATATCTCAGATATAGACTTAGCTTTACCCGAAAAATCCATACGATCGAGTAAAGCTTGCTAAAGAAGAGTTTATTATACGGAGTATAGTGTAAGTAGGACCCATGAAATCTTAAATATTTCTCATTAAATGGGGCACGTGATTGGAAACGAATGCTTATTGTTAGTATACTTGGTAGTTTTGTTACTGAAGTTTTGATATAAAAAAAAGGTTTTGTTAGTGAAGGAAACTGGAAACTGGATACACAATCATCATCGTTCAAACACGCATTGCATGTGACGAATGGACCCGATTTTGTGCATTCATTAGTTTCGACTTTCTCCATATTAATTCGAGTCTTCATTTTCCTTCTGAAATGATTTTTTACATTTTTGTGACACACGTATTTGGCTGCTTGGTTATGAGAGTAATTTTGGTGTCCCATAATAGTGTCTCAAATCGTGTACTACTTCAATCTCGACTATTTATAATTTATTAATGTATTAAAGGAAAATGAATTAACAAATCACGAAATGCTGAGATTGAAGTGGTACACGGTGTGAGACACATTTGGGACACCAAAGCCTCCCTAGTTGGTTATATTTTCATCCTCAAAATACCGAGCCCACAATACGATACATTGTTAGGTTTCTATAGACTATGGAACATTGAGAGGCAACGAAATCAGTGGGAAAAGTACATCAGGTCGGATTAGGAACGAAGAATCATCTTATTCCACAATAATATTACTTTTCCCTTGTGATGTTGATATAAGATTACACATACATTTTTCAAAATTATTAATGGGAAAAATATCTTGTTTGTTTTGCAGTTTATTCAATAGTTTTAAGCTTAGTTTATGAGATAACTTTAACTTTTTAAATTAGCAATGTTCAATTCGAGATAGATTTTTTTTTTTGACAAATATAATCCAGTGCACCTGTAACATACACTAATAACTAAGTAGAGGAAGTTGCTCCCTATTACTAGCCTTGATAGCTAGATTACAAGCTTCACTCACTACATCACAACAAAATGAATTACAAATATTATTAGGGGAGTTGGTCATCAATTTCTTCTTCAGTGGGGTTTCCAAGACCGAGCAGAATGCATGAGGGTACCACGAGAAATTTTTCATACCATTAGAAGGGGGCATCTTCCCTGTATGAAAGACTTTACGCTTCCGCTCAAAACCGGAGTTACAACCAAAGTCCTTGGTGACCGAGCGACGATCCCGACTGCAGGAATCCTTGATCCTTCCCGGCCAAGAGCTTACGGTTGGCAGGGACTTTATGCTGGATACATGGTTGAGGAGGACGTTGATTCTGCTTTCTTGAAACAGGGGGAGGCTTAGAATGGAAGGAGAACCTGCCTTCTACGAGCACAAAAGTCGAAGAGATATTTTCCTCCACTGGCTCCACAATACAACAAGAAGGCCTAGAAGGAGGACTTGAACCAACAGATGAGACAAACGAAGTTTCAGTTACATGGCTTCTTTGATCGATACCATTATCCAGGTCACAGAAAAGAATATGAGAAGTATCTTTAGGGCTTACTTCTTGTACAGGTTGAACTATACGTGTATTACTTACCCTAACTGTAATGAAACTCACATTGTTCTGATGCAAGAAAGTCACTTCTTTTCCACTAGCAAGCATCCCATAAGTTTGGGGAGAGATGCGAATATTAGAGCCCAGCCTCAGTCGGTTACGAAATCGATAATTGGGCTCTGCGAGATTTGCAGTTGTTGAAGTCTTACTACAGGGAGTAGACTTGTAATTAATAGCAGAGTTCCGCGTCATCTGATTATTGTTGATAGTGACCTGCTCTGCGTCCGTGTTAACATTGTCCTTCAACTCAAAATCAGTACACAAACAGGAGGAAGTTGGAGCATTATAGGAGTATGGACCATCACTTGAGTTTAACCCGTGAGCTATCAAACCACTCTATGGAGCATCTTTGCACTTGGCGCTACTAACCGCAGAATCAATATGAGAACTTTGCATTGTTCTGTCAATATGAGAACCTTCCACCAGTGTGGAAGTGTTACCCTTACTACTCCTCTCCACTTTTCACACCTTCCTATTCCCTTCACAAACCTCATTCTGTAAAACATCACTAAGAGATTCAGCAACATCATCAACTCTCTTTTCTTTCCTAGACCTGACATGTTCAAGGGGATCAAATAATTGTCTCCTCTTCCGGAGACAAGAGAACCCTTCAATCTCTTTCATCTTAACGTGGACTAGTACTTCAAGATTCGCCGGATCAATATTAGAAGCATGAACTAGATCACTGTAAGCCTCATCAAACCTTTTAAGTTCTAACAAAGCAACACCCCTCCTAAAAAGACCTTTCACATTATCATGCTAAAAGTAAAGGATAAAAGAGCATATCGCCTCAGCCTTAGCCCAATCACACAGCTTTAGGGTACAAGCAGCTAAATTAAGACACATTGCAATGGCAAGATCGTAGAACACCTTACCATCATCACTGTTTTTTGGCTCGACAAAAACCAAGAGATTAAGTGAAGCGAAATAAACTTCCACTGCTTGCTGAAATAACTGCTTCTTGAACAGATCGATCATTACCCTCGGTTTTACTGGAATTCACAATAGAAATGATCTCCCTAGGATTCTCCAAATTGCTAATAAACCCCACTATATCAGCATCACCTTCTATATTATTATCAAACTGGTTGCTGATAAGAGCCGACCTAAGCTCCTCACAGTTCATGGTAACACACCAGAAGTGCTACAACCCAACAAGCTACAACTAGCCTTCACTTAGAGAAGAAAAAGAGTGACAAACCTAGCTAAAAACAATAACAAAACCCTTTCCTAAAAAAACTTAACCCAAGCCTCATGAACATAGAACCTAACAAAGACAACTCTAAGACAGCTAAGAAATAACCAAGCAAAGTAGGAAAGACATGAAAACATTTAAGAGAATGAACTCATAAAAGAAGAAAACAAGAATCGAGAGAAATTAAAAACTGAAAATGAGAAAATAGAAGAACTTGGGGAGGGGAGAGAACGACACCATGACAAAAGTAAAGACCAAACCCATCAAACCCCTGATGAAGAAATGGCGTGAAGAAGAAAAGGCGGAGCACCGGTGGAGGACGGAGACGGGACAAGTTTCAGATCTGAAACAAGAGGAAAGGGGCACACAAACCAGGAAAGGAGGCTTAACTAAAAACTAAAAAGACCAACAGAGCAAAGAAAATGAAAACAAAGAGGGATTCCAGCAAGGAACGGTCGGATTCTGGCGAGAATCAGGCCGTTCCTGGCCGGTCAAAACGTGGTCAAAGGAGAGAGGGGGATGTATACATGGGGTGAGAGGAGAGAAGCGGGAGCATTTTTTGGTTATCCCCTTAATTCGAGATAGATTACCAGATAAATTAGTTTGTTTCTTAAGTTAGATTATGGTGCTATCTGACATGCCTCACTTTGGAGCTTCTCAAAACTTACGGTTATGGAATAGGCTCCCATACATTAGTTTTTTAATATTTCAAATTTATATTGATGAAAAAAAATACAAGTATACAACCAATCAACCAATTACCATTTTAAAATAATAGGAGTATATCTTAATGAAAAATAATTTTTTCCTTTATGCCATTTTGTGTTGACAAGCTACATCAATACCTAATTTAATACTCAATCCGAACACTTTAACTAATTAGATTATTAGTTAAGTTTTAATTTCAACGACAACTACCTTGACAACTTAGGTTGTAAGTTTAGCTTAAACTTAGCTGCATTTTTTTTTTTAGTGTCCGCCTTTATCGGAGCTTCATTTCAACTACATGGAGACCTAAACCAGGTTACATACATGACCGTAGTGGGTGAAACTTCAACTATAATTAGCCAAGGTAATACTGAAATTATCTTGATCTTTGACCTAATAAAGGTTTGGTAGTTACGTTGGTTCGGTCTAGCACGCGGTTTGCGTTTTAGCATTGTCGAGTCATCGGATACAGATTGTTGGCTGATCAGGCCTGTTAGCTAATTCCTTTCTATAACAACATGTACAACTCTACACCACTTTGTAAACGTTTTCTTTTAAATGATCAAATGTTATTATTTTGTTGAAGTATGAAAATAGTCACCCATTCATCATTTCCGGTATTCACGAAAAATAGGTCCATATTTATCGTTTCCTTTTTCCTTTGGCCAAAGTGTGTTTGCCCATGGAGACTCTTGTATTGTTCATGAGCTCATCAAATTCTTGAAAGCAAGCATGTGGAAGGTAGTACACTAGTACCCGACTACCCACCCGTACAATGGAGTACTGTTTCAATGGCCATAGAAATTTTTTAATTTGGACTTGACACTGTACAATTTATGTTTGCCTCTGAGGGGCACATCCTACCCTAACCCTGGAGGCACAGGGGACCGCATCACTGTTAGCATACTGTACAGTATTTTCCTGATTTCTCCATTCGTCATTACGGAGTATAAAACTTGGTAATAATTGTAAATTGTAATAAGCTAAATATTCATAGAAGTCTTTAGTATATTACGTGTAAACTTAAGTAGAATGCCTTTTGTAATTAATTAATAATAAAAGTATTGACTAGTAATATTGAAAATGTGAGTAGTAAAGTGTTGTAATAATTTAAAAAAATTCTCGATGCAAGTTTATACCAAATGTACCCAAAATTAATGAAAGATTAATGTAACAATCTATTGTAGTACGGAGTATATAGGTACCTTACAAATTATTATCCAGCTATTTTATGTTTGCTAAAACTAACGGAACAAATGGATCTGCGACTCAATAACAAAAATGGGCAGCATTGTTGCTCGATACGTGTAATATAAACTGTTACCCCGTAGTTGGATTTGAACGAAAGTGACATTAGATCATTGGAAATAGGAGGACAAGGACAATAGCTTAATGGAGTTTAGATTTCATATAACTGTATTGAGATATGGGCTGTATGTGATTTGGACTGAGGCTTTTGGGCAAGTGAATTGAGAAGTGGTGCAAACGAAAGTGAAAGCTGTTAAGTGTAAACTGTGAAGGATGAGCTGAGCAGAGCACTGCCATTTTGCATTAGCATTTGCATGCCTATCTCTTTCTTTCTTGCTCACACACAAAAGACGTTGTCAGAGAAGATGGGACAAGTGACCTTCCCGAGGGATGAAAAAGAGGGAGTAACTTTTTCATCGACGGGTGGTAAAGAAAGCCAAAGCCGGTAAACGCATCATATCATATCATTTTACTTGCTGTGATGGATGGTGATATATGCTCTCCTATGTGGATTTTTTCTTTTATCATCATCATCACAATTCACATATCGTCTGCATGATTTAGGGGTCTCCTTTTGGTCCCACTCATATGCATATTCTGATTTACCTTTGCCCTATAGGAGCTTCTCTTTACCCGAATTTTTTCCCGGCACGAGATATATCTAAAACAAACAAAATGAACTATTATATATTGAGCTTCTTCTTTTTTTATACTGAATTTTAACTAAATTGATCTAAAAAAAATCATACTAGTAATTAGTAAATTAAATTTCCTATATCAAAGGATCTAAAGCTGAATACTTTTCTACTAAAATTAAATATGGTTCGAAATTTCGAACCATGATCTTTCTACGTTCGGTTATTAGTTGACCACTAGACGTTACTTAACTATTGGGCGTGAATTTTTTCCTTAACTTTTTGATTATATTTCGTTTATTTTGTGACTATGCTTATAGTGGAGCAGGGCCTGAGCTCTCTTTTGCTTGTCAGTTGACAACAAAAGATTTCAATTCGTTTAATAATTCTTCCTGTTAAAACATTTGAAGTACGTACATGCATTATCAAGTACACTTGATTCACGTCGCCGTAATTTCTCGTTGGCTTATCTTGTTACTTGTAAACATTGGCAAATCCTTTGAAAACCAGAAGAACATGGCAGAAACCAATGTGTTTAATCCTGCGATAACTGATAAGATATGTCCTGCGCCTGCCACTAGCTCTTTAAAATCAATTACTCCGTACAGTAAACTCTCTGCCAACGTCAGTGAGATAACTAGACGGTAAACCGCGTCACTTCTATGAGTTGATACATACTACTGGCTAGTGGCTACTGTATCCATACGTACAAATGTGTCCGACACTCCGACCCGAAAATCTTGTGCTCTTTTGTAACCGAAAAAACTCGACCCAAAGTCGCAACTTAAATAAACCTCGAAAAAAATGGATGAAATCCAAAACAAATCGAAACCACATACAAATCCAAAACAACTTAAATAAACCTCCGTCTCATTTTATTCTTCTACTTTGATTTTGGCACACAAATTAAGAAAGTACACAATTTACACATTTATCCTTTGGTTTTAATAATAATTACTTCAACACCAAAGCTCACTCATCATATTTCTTCTATTATAGTGGGAATACTAGGGGGTTAAATGGTCATTTTCATCTATAAAGTTTGCTAAAAATAGAAACCATAAGAACAAATAGACACATCATAAAAAGGAATACCATAAGGATAAATTGAGACGGGGGTTGTATTTAGTCAATAACATTTCATTAAATAGTATTTACAATTTTTAAGCGTCGTAATCTTATACATAAAAATTTAATAAAATATTAACTTTTATTGAAGTGTCTAAACATGTAGGATTATCTCTGTTCTCTATAATAAGCAATTGTAACACCCTTTGCGGATCTTTAGAAAATGTCTCACTACTTGGTTTCTTAAAAACTTAATATTGATAAGGTTTTAATAATTAATTGTGTGTTAACTTAAGTTGAAAAGAACATGACATAGTCCCGAAATATAATTATCGGGATCCAAAAATGCCAAACCCAAAGCCTTGATTTGGATTTAAAAAAATTAAACAAACGAAGTCGATCAACTAACTATTTGCCAGGTCCAATTGCATGCCACAATATTTAAAATTTACCAAAAGAAAAAATTGATTACAGTTTATCAAGATTTTCATAGGTTACTCAAACAAGCAGATGTATATGGAATCTCTTCTCTTTTCAACTTATTTTGGGCAATTTGATTAAATTCAATTAATCCAACTCAAACTTGTGAAAGTGAGAAGTTTTGATTCCATAAAATTTTAATATTGTATATATTTTGAAAAGTTTTACTATGTGGTTACATTAGAGCCCAATATTAACCGGAAATTTTAAAAGGATTGAATGTGAGGATACAACATAATTCAAATCAATTCAATTCATCTAAAAGACATTCTAAAAAAACATAAATAATCGTGACTTCTACAGAATTGGCTTGAAAGGAGCTCAATTTTGAATCAAAATTAGTCAAAGTTGGCTCAATTTTGAATCAAAATTAGTCAAACTTCGAGTTGTGGTATTTAGCTCGGCCGAAGTCGATTAAGGACATGTTCTTTAGAGTTCAATATTACTGAATTGAAATGAACTAAACTAGAAAAAAGTTAACTTTTCGTTTAATTGTTTTGACACTCAATCATTTATCGAATCCCTATCAATATCGTACGTTTATTAAACTATATGGTGAGACCTTCTCAATGATATATTAATAACTAATAATGGATATCGAGATCAAAACTTATTACAGTTACAAATTACGAGATGAACTGCGAAAAAATAAAAATCAAATTTAAGTTAAGAAAAACATGCCCTAAAGCATGATATGAAAAAAGTGGATCACAGACTCACAATTGCTTAAAATTATGCTTGTCTATAATGAATAAAACAACTTGTATCTTGTATTGTAGGATTTATACAGCTCGTAACTCAATTTCTTATTTTATTTTTTTGGACATATAATTACTTAAAGGATTGTTAAAACTCTACAAGCGTCAAAAGCTGTTTATTACTCATTTGTATTTTGTATTAAAAAACTGCTAGGTCAAGTGACTATAAAGTTGAAATAATTATCTCTAATTCTCCATCTTACAGATTTAGGTAATTATAAATTATAACAAAATGGGTATAAAAATCTTCCTATACTTCTTATTTTTGTTGAAGTTGTTGAAATTCAATACTTCAAGAAAACAATTGGTTAATGTCGGAAACAACCTCTATGTTTTCTGAAATAAGGATAAGGTTTCGTACATCCTGACCCTAAGCAGTCCAATTGAATAAAGATTTACACTCAAATGTTGTTATTTTATTAAAAAAACTGCTAATTTTTATTTAAAAATATACCAAACAAGTCTAACCACAAACTACTATTCACATAATCACATCTATTTTTGCTAATTGCCTTTTTGAGAGCAAAACCAAAAGCAACAAATAATGTGAGAAAACAATAAAAGCATTTATTACACAAACAAAAGCAATTTATTTTTTTTAAAAAAGATAGAAAAGGACTGAAGAGGGATCGCTGTCAAGTCGAAAAAGCAAGTAATAAGAGAGCTAAGCTAAGACACAGTACTGTATGTAGTAGTAGCTCTCTAGGTAGGCGTCTGCCTGCATTGCGCTGCAAGCCTAGCTCTATTCCTATTCCACTCTCTCTCATCTCACACTGTTGTGATGTGAGCCCCTCTTTTCCCTTCCTATCTGCCAAGGCCTACGTATAGTGACACTGACCTTTCTCTCCCTCCCCCCCTCTCTTAATAACTACCCCCACATAACCAAACAAAACAAAACAAAAACAAACCAACTTAACTTAACTTAAATATGAGTTCTTTTTTTACATACACTGCATGGCTAAAAACTTAACATTATAATAATAATACTAACAGTAACTACACTGTACTATACATAGTTAGAAAAACTGAAAAAGAAAAAAGCTGTGTTTTTTGTCTGCAGTTTTTCTGTCCTTTGGTTACCCCCACATACACAGAGAGACTTATTACACTGTTTCTCTCCCTCTCTCTCTCACACACACATACATTGATACACACCACTGTCACTCTTCTGTGTGTGGATTGCATTCTCTCTCCAGAATTTATGTTTAGGTAGGAGGAAAGTGTAGTAATGTAACATAACACAATGCAATGCCCATTGTGTTAAGCTTTTATTCTCAAGAAAGGAAAGGAAAACACTTTATTATTTTTAGTGAGACAAACATATATAC
This sequence comes from Pharnaceum exiguum, assembly GCA_900322385.1. Classification (NCBI taxonomy): domain Eukaryota; kingdom Viridiplantae; phylum Streptophyta; class Magnoliopsida; order Caryophyllales; family Molluginaceae; genus Pharnaceum; species Pharnaceum exiguum. The sequence goes on from ONZK01000532.1 coordinate 39,474, forward strand.
AGAGAGAGATAAATAGTAAGGTTAGACTTTTTGTGAGTTAGAGACAAAATCCTTTCTGGGTTTTGCTTATCTTTGGGAAATATTATCTGGGTATTCATTAGTTTTTGACTTTAGTCTATAAATTTTCAAGCTTGTTTTTTGCCTCAAATGGTGGAAAGTTTTCATCTTTTTTAGTTTTCTTAGGGAATTTTCAGTTTATTTGGGTTGGAATTTGAAAAATGGAAGTGGGTTTTAGGAGGTGGTTGCATTTGGGTATTGCACTATCTCTCCTGTTGTGTTCTTGCTTCAGCTCAGTGAGCTCTGATGATGGTAATTTTCTCATACTTTATTTCTTTCTCTTGTTATTATGTTATTTTATTGTTGGAATGTTTTTAGTAATATTATATAACAATGTTGGTCTAACTGTCTAAGCATTAAGTTAATGATATCACTTTCTGTCTGGTTATTATAATAATATCACTTTCTCTTTGTCATCAACTGTTTAATCAAACTTAAACTAAAGGTTGAAACTTTATCTTATTCTTAAGCCTAAAAACTGTTGCATTTGTTTATTTCCATGTATGTAAGTATATTGGGGAGCATGATTGTCTTTGTTTTGGGTAACATGATGTTAAGTTAAGCTAGCCGTTATTTTCTTTCAGGGTTTTCTGCTGAGGTTTAGTTAGGTCTTATCATGTTATCATGGTTTGAGTGTGATTTGTTAACTTTACTTTATTTTCTCATGTTAAGCATAACCATCATGTCATTTACTTTATTGTTGTATGGTTGTATGTTGTTATTTCATTTCACTGTTTCTGGTTAGGTAAACTGCTACTATCTCATGTCTTGTCATCTCTTCTTGGCTGCATAATGTTTGTTTTCATGACATATTTATCATTTTTGTTTTCCTTTTCTGTTTGTGGTAGATATGTTTATGCAATGTGACAATAATAATGTTTGGTTTTGTGTGATGTTTATATATAGTTGCAACACTATTGGAGATCAAGAAGTCAATTAGGGATGTAGATAATGTCTTGTATGACTGGACAGATTCACCTGCATCAGACTACTGTTCATGGAGAGGGGTCTCTTGTGATAATGTCACCTTCAATGTCAATGCCTTGTGAGTACTTTTGTTTCTTTGTATCCTTTTTCCTCTAATAGTCTCATAACATGTAGTGTATCACCCAGAAATTGATATTCTCTTTATCTTTTGCTTTTTTCTTTCTTCTGTTCCCTTTACTTGAAATTTCCAAATTGTTGAATTTTGCTTAGTGTGGTTATTCCTAGAATCTTCATGCCCATGAAGTGTTTTTTCATTTTTTGTGATGTTGAATTCGATCTTTTAATAAAGTTTGTGGTTCTCATTTACCTTTTGGGACCCTGTGGGATCATTGTAGGAACATTTCTGGGCTGAATCTTGATGGAGAAATTTCGCCAGCCATTGGAGGCCTCAAAAGCTTGTTGTCAATGTACACTTTTTCCCTTTACCCTTGTGCAATTGTCATATTACTTCCCATTCCTCTTCTGTAACCCTTGCCTGCATTGTGTGCTTGGTGTTAATTCTATGACCTTTATTTGGATGAACAGTGACCTTAGCCATAACAAGCTCTCGGGTCAAATTCCAGACGAGATTGGAGATTGTTCCCAACTGAACAGCTTGTATGTGTCTCTAATCTGTACAGTTCTTCATGACGAGGACTGTAGTACTGTGTAAGCTTTTCTTCATGTGCTGAACTTAGCATGAGCCTGATTGCATGTCATTATTGGTTGTGACAGGGATTTGTCCTTCAATGTGCTTTATGGGGATATACCCTTTTCAATCTCGAAGCTTAAACAACTTGAATCTCTGTAAGAATTGTTTTGAGGTTCAAAGTTGATTGGTTCCGTAGATAGTGATGTATATTATCTGACTTTACTTGTGTCTGAATGGTGTCTAGGATATTGAAGAACAATCAATTGACGGGCCCGATACCATCTACCCTGTCTCAGATACCAAACTTGAAGATATTGTAAGACTTATTCCTTGTAAGGTTGGAAGTACATGCTGGCAGTTTAAAGTTAAAGATAGTAATGTCATGCAATTTTGATATGTTTCAGAGACTTGGCGCAAAACAATCTTACAGGAGAAATTCCCAGGCTAATTTATTGGAATGAGGTTCTACAATACCTGTGAGTGACATCAAGTACACTATGAGAACTTTGAGGAACTGCATTGGAAGTTTCTATTGCTGGACCTTTGTTGTTTTCCAATGTCTAACTACTAGCTTCGCTTATTTTGTTGCTCCTATATAGTGGACTTCGGGGTAACAGTCTATCTGGGACGCTTTCACCTGATATGTGCCAGCTGACTGGACTGTGGTACTTGTAAGTAACTTGACCTTTGGCCCTGGAAGCTTTTCATTTGTGTTGTGAATTTTGCTTCATAACAATTCTACTCTGTCCGCTCCTGCAGTGATGTGAGAAACAACAGCTTGACTGGAAGTATACCTGAGAATGTTGGCAATTGCACTGCCTTCCAAGTCTTGTATGTTGTAAACTTGCTCTCAGTTGCTTGCATGCATACGTATACCACTTGAATATTCAAGATATTATCTTTTGCTTGCTTTAGGGACTTGTCATACAACGAGCTTACAGGAAAGATCCCTTTCAACATTGGGTTTTTGCAAGTTGCAACATTGTATGGTCTCGCAATCTCCATGATCTGATTTATTAATTCCTTCGCGAATGTTTAGATTTCTGACTAAGTAATCATTTCGATGTATACACAGGTCTTTGCAAGGCAATCAACTCTCAGGAGAGATTCCTTCTGTGATAGGCTTGATGCAGGCCCTTGCAGTGCTGTACGTGTCTTGAACAGAAAATATATTGTTGTCTTATTTTTGTTCATCCTCTTGTCTAATGATGTTATTCAATGTTGTGTCCTTCAGGGATTTGAGCTTCAATAGGTTGACTGGAACTATTCCGCCCATCTTGGGGAATTTAAGTTATACTGAGAAGTTGTGAGTCTTTGATTAACTTTACCTTTAATGTCAATCGTATCAGTTTAAATTTCAGCTGTTGTCAGGCATTGTTCCAATGCATTATGTTTCTTAAGTGTTATATCTTGCTTTGCAGATATTTGCACGGTAACAAGTTGACTGGGCCAATTCCCCCCGAGCTTGGTAATATGTCAAAGCTTCACTACCTGTAAGTTAGCTAAATGAAGTAATTTGTTGCTAAAATCTCCATGTTGCAAGTTATTCTTGATTTGATGACGACAACTGCCCAACTTTTCCTGTTTCATACAAACCCCTTAAAAATAAGCAAATGTTAATTATCACAAACCCGGAGGAAAGTTTCATCATATATTTTTTGGTGTGAATTGCAGGGAACTAAATGATAACCAGCTCACTGGACATATTCCATCAGAGTTGGGGAAGCTGACAGAATTGTTTGACCTGTAAGTCTATCGTATTTGTTGCAACAATTCGAGGATGGCACAATTGAGTGTAAATCTGACTGTTTTTCTCAATAGGAATATTGCAAATAACAATCTTGCTGGACCAATTCCAGAAAATTTGAGTTCGTGTGAAAATCTCAACAGCCTGTGAGTCATACTCTCTACCATATATAAAGATTTCCAGAAGCTTAGAACATTTGATGGTAACTAATTTGCTTTGGCAGTAATCTGCATGGTAACAAGTTGAATGGAACCATCCCAGCTTCCTTTCAGAGCCTTGAGAGTATGACATATTTGTGAGTTGCTTTCAACTGGTACACTTGGCAAATGATAAGTTCAATTGTATATCACTAAGCTGATTGTTTAATTTCTCTCTCATCTATAGGAATCTGTCATCCAACAGTCTCGGAGGTCCGATTCCACTTGAATTATCACGAATGGGCAACCTAGACACATTGTAAGTTATCTTGCAATGCTTGCTTGTGCTAATACCTATTTTGAATGCTACTAGTTTGAACATAGTGCTTATAAAGCTCTCTTTGTTCAGGGACCTTTCTAACAACAGAGTTAGTGGTGTTATTCCGTCACCCATCGGAGACCTGGAGCATCTTCTAAAGCTGTACGTCGTCTGTTGTGGGACCAGTATCTCAATCTCAACTGTTTATGATTTACTTTCTTTTCATGTTGCTTATGCATTCTTCCTTTCTGCAGGAACCTGAGCAGAAACCGTATTGATGGGTTTATTCCTACAGAGTTTGGCAACCTGAGAAGCATTTTGGATATGTGAGATATTTCTTTCCTTCATGTATCTTCTTATCTTCTCGTTATTGTTTTCTCTATCCTGTATCTCTGACATCTATTTAATGCATGCTTCGCTGCAGAGATCTTTCTAGCAATCAGCTCTCTGGACCAATTCCACAAGAATTGAGTCAACTTCAGAACTTATTCTCTCTGTAAGATTTCCTTAATAACTGCCTTATTTATCGTATGGAGCTTCTCATCTGTGTCCAATTACATAAGTTCATGAAATATGATTGCAGGAGATTAGAATACAATAATTTGTCAGGAGATGTGATGTCATTGATGAATTGCCTCAGCCTATCCACATTGTGAGTTTCCTGTTTATTACTTTTATTCCTATCTCTATTCTGTTGGAACATTATGAACGTCAATGTTTCAATGCCAAATTGGGTTTTTAAGGAAAATTGTCGCTTGTATTGTAGGAATGTCTCGTACAATAACCTGGTTGGTGATCTTCATTCATCTAACAACTTCTCAAGATTTTCGCCAAACAGGTATAAATTTAAACTTTAAACAGATGGGTAATAGCATGTCCTTTCAGTCTGTGAATATATCTCTTAATGAGCTTTGTTATATCTTTGGTGTGGTTTTTACTTTTTTCTCTCTTCCATGTTGGTCTTTCCTGACATTTCTCATTCTTTGCATTCAGCTTTATTGGAAATCCTAATCTATGTGGATATTGGCGTGGTTCAGCATGCCATGAAGCTCGCCCTGCTCAACGAGGTAAATTTAAATCCTACAACATGAAATGACTGGCACAGTTTATCAAATATGGTAAAATATGTGTTAATTGTTTGTGCAGTTGCTATATCGAAGGTAGCTATCATAGGAATTGCTTTGGGTGCACTTGTGATTCTCCTGATGATATTAGTGGCTGCTTGTCGACCTCATAAACCTGCTCCATTTTTTGACAATGCATTAGAAAAACCAGGTAGGCACCATACTGCTGTTCCATCATTCTTCTTTGATGGTTGCTTATTGTTCTGCTCTTCTATATATGGATCAATTTTGCACAGCCTCACATTTATCCAAACCTTGGCTTCAGTCATGTTTTAACCTTCTACCAAACATCTTAAAACTGTTCAAAGAGGAACTAGTAATTACTGCCTATGCTGGTAATGATCAAAATATTTCTGGTGTTCTGATGTCTCGTTGAACTTCCTATTATGGTTTTCTTGATGCAGCAGTCGTGAATTACTCATCACCGAAGCTGGTCATCCTTCATATGAACATGGCGCTACATGTATATGATGACATCATGAGGATGACAGAGAACCTGAGTGAGAAGTATATAATTGGTTATGGAGCATCTAGTACTGTATACAAGTGTGTGCTAAAGAATTGCAAACCAGTGGCCATCAAAAAGCTTTACTCTCACTTCCCTCAATCCCTCAAAGAGTTTGAGACCGAGCTAGGGACAGTTGGGAGCATCAAGCACCGGAACTTGGTTAGCCTGCAGGGCTACTCCCTTTCACCATCTGGAAATTTACTCTTCTATGAATACATGGAGAATGGGAGTCTCTGGGATCTTCTCCATGGTAATCTTTTCTGACCTCCCCAATACTTTACTCTTCCTCAACCTCAAATCGTTGTATTTCAGTTCGCAGATAATTGTTTTTATCATCTCCACACACCCCCCACCCCCATAATTTTTAGCAAAGGAAAAGGCTACAGACATGCGCTTAGAAGTAAACATAAAGGGTGATCTCAGTATGAAATTTGGCTTGTTTGTGGAATCTAATAGGCCCTACCAAGAAGAAAAAGCTTGATTGGGAGACACGCCTGAAGATTGCTCTAGGAGCTGGTCAGGGGCTTGCATATCTGCACCATGATTGCAGCCCTCGTATCATCCACCGGGATGTGAAGTCGTCGAACATCCTGCTGGATAAGGATTTTGAAGCACATCTTACTGATTTTGGTATTGCTAAGAGTATCTGCCCCTCAAAGACGCACACATCAACCTATGTGATGGGCACAATCGGTTACATAGACCCAGAGTATGCTCGTACTTCTAGACTTACAGAGAAGTCTGATGTCTACAGCTATGGGGTTGTTCTTCTTGAGTTGCTGACTGGAAGAAAAGCGGTGGACAATGAGTCCAATCTCCACCATCTGGTCAGTTCACATTCCACATTATAGTTTGTTCATGGTCATTCTTTTTTGAGAACATGTTCATGTTTATTCTTACCTTCCCTTGTTCTGTACGATATACTCTAGTGACAAGTGTAAATAGTATTCGCTATTATCTGTTTGTATGCTGATTCTGTATGGCTGTATGAGTGAAAGCAAAAATTATTTTCAATTGACCTAAATGGAGATATGCTAGACCATTGAAGAGAAGTGTTACAGTGTGTCCATTGTTACACTTTTTGCTTTGCTTAGTGCTCTGCTGCACTGTTCTTTTAATCATTCTTTCAGCTTCTTATCAGTTTCTACTTCGTGATTGTATAGATCCTAGCCAAGGCAGCATGCAATGCAGTCATGGAAGCTGTTGACCCAGAGATAACAGCAACCTGCAAAGATCTTGGAGCAGTAAAAAAGGTTTTCCAGCTGGCATTGCTGTGCACCAAGAAGCAGCCCGGCGACCGACCCACAATGCACGAAGTAACCCGCGTTCTCAGTAGCCTTGTCCCCGAACCCGTCCTTCCTAAACAAGCGGCTAATGGCACTTCTCCTCTCTCTGCAACTCAGTTACCGACTTACATGGAAGAGTATGCTAATCTCAAGTCACCTCACATGGTCAATTGCCCTACCATGAGCACATCAGATGGGCAGCTTTTCCTGAAGTTTGGTGAAGTAATATCTCAGAACAGTGAGTGACCTAACTGAGAGCATGTTATTACTGAGCTCAGAGGACAACCGAATGTGTATATTGGTACCAATCATTGCAATCTAGGAACCTAGGAAATTGAGGGATAGAACTAGTTAGTGATATGATATCTAAATTTTCACCTCAAGAGGTGTACAATGCTGTAAAAAAGCATAGTGGATGGCATACCATATGGTGGTAGTTTTTGTACTAGTCTGAAATATTTGATGTTAAGTTATGTGGGCTCCGTTCTCTCTCTTTTGAGTCTTTTCTCCTGCCTCTCTCAAACCTGCAAGGCAGGCCTGGTCCTGGTATCTGCATGGTTCAGGCTTATTGTGTGACCTTATTAGTACCTTCTGACTTGTGGTGTGGTGCATTATTGTGTGACAACCCCAGCAATAATGCAGTGTGGAGCCCTAGGTTGCAGCATTCACTGGTAATTATCGTTTGTTTGTTATCACCAGATCAATGCAAACTGCCATGTTACCTTCCATGGTGCCAAATCATTTATGGTGAGAATGACTTTAAGTTTTGCTATCAGCTTGGGGTCTTCAATCTGAGCATCAGGTACGTTGGTAGATTAACCAAGTGTTCAAGTACCTGGAGATAAGGTGGACCCTTGTTTATTTCCCAATTTTTTAATTTGAGAAACCATAAAATATTGAATTCTTTTCTGTTTAACATTAGCAAAAATTATTGAATTCAGCACATAATTTCGTAGGACAAATTCCATAAAGAAAACGATATTTAGTTTCTACTTCTGGTTTTGTACTTTTCAGTTTATTAGTTTCTCTATTTATATCTCATTGTAGAATACATCTCATTGTACTACGCTGTAAGAGTAGTTTGCAATTAGTTGTACATTGTACAATTGTATTTGTACCTAGTTTTTGTTTTATTTGGTGCCCCAATTGTATCGACTTATAACTCAAGTTATAAGCTTGTTTCAGATTAAACAAAGTTAGATGCTTGCTTTCACCTATCTTAGGAATAGAGAAACAAGTTGCACCGATATGAAGTTGCGCATCAATTTTGTAGAGGAGAGAACGGGAAGGTCAAATTTTTTTCTTTTACTACTCAAACCAGCTATGTTTTTACATAATAAAACCTTCTATGTTGAAATCATACTAGTACAGATCAAGTCACCTCGCATTTTTTTTTTTTTTGGATGGTTAATTGATTATTACTGTTTTTTGAAGGTGGATAGTTATTACTTAACAAATAATAATGGCTTCCATTTTATTCTTTTTTTTTTTTTGATGGCTTCCATTTTATTCTTTGGCTGTGAGTCTTGTTAGAATTCAGATTGAACTTGAGCCAAAATGAAAACTTTTATTTTGGGTCTGAAAGTGGGGTCAAAGCCCCAGCAGAATTGGAAACTTTGAGCTGGAAACGTAACAATACGTTGGCTTGATATTCAAAGGTGGAAATTAAGTTGGGGTGGTGTAGTGGTTCAACACTTAATCTCCCTCACTTTTACAAAAAATTAAAAAAAATTCAAACATATATGTTTGCATTATGACAACTCTTTTTTAGCATATTTTGTCTTTTTCCCTCCCACATCAATCCGATATGAAATTTGCTATTTGTTTGTTTGGTCTTTATCTCTCTCACACTAATCTGCTAATTGCTACAGTATCTGCTAATTTCCCAAATAGTGCCATATAATTCAGTCTACAAATTGACTTATTAGTTCCTTGAGGCTCAACCCCGCTCGGGACTGGTGAATGGCCGTTGGTTTAGGGATTTTTTGCACTAGGTGGGAATCTAACGTGGATCTTTTTGATTATTAGATTGTTTTCACACACAAATGAACTCAAATAGGCCTTCCATCATTGAACCAACCCAATCAAGTTATTGTGACATTTTAAATAGAAAATGCCTTTTTCCATCCTTAAAAAAAAAAGACGAGGGATTAAAAATCACAACTTTTGAGGATTTTCTGAAAACAAATATAATGCGACTAACGGCCTTTCAGATATCGTAACCTATATATTTTTGTACAAAGAGGAGAATACAAGATGTCATGTATGAACCAATACATTATTTCATGTTGTTTACTTGAGCAGTAGCATGTTCGGAAACTTGAAATGTAATTGTCCTCGTCTTTCATCGAGTGTGCAAGAAGTCTGATCGATCTGAATGGTGTCAAAACGAACGATCATCTAGGGGGGGTTTCTACTCACAAATTGAATCTCAAATAATCATCTCAATATGTCATCATATCGTCTTGACTACTGCAGGAAGGGATTTTAAAAGGGATGGAGATGGCCTGCGAACAGTATGAGTAAGAAGAATCATGAGGGTCAAAAGAGTCAATGCCCCAGCCTGATGAGCTGTGCCTAGAGAAACCGGAACGTACGAAAGCAGTGTGGATATCCCCAACGTAACCTGAGAAGAAAATGAGAAAATTGTAGAAGAAGAAACATCAGAACTACCCCCAAGCAAGCTAGAATCTTGAAGCCTGATGTAAGCACCCAAGAGGATTGTTAGTATTAAAACAAGCATGAAGTGCAGGGGAAAATAACCTGAAGACCAGCCATGCCAACTGCACTACCAATCAATGATCTCACTGCAGGATGGATATCCAATTTCCTTGTCGCAAGCCACAAACCGCACATTGATACCAGGGTAGCAGTGGCAAGAATGCGATGATCAAGCTGAAAGAGAATTTGGACAATTATTTGGCCGCCCAACAAGAAAAAAGTTTTTAGGACATCACAGTAATTTTGGCCGTCACCACAAATTAAAACATGATCAGAAAATTCAGTCTGTCACCCCGGGTTTGGTATTGTGCACTACCTCTACATACTATATGGTACCAACTACCAAATTATATTCAGAACCTCTCAAGCCAAGGGAACTGATTCCCAAAAAAAAAGAGAGAGAGCCTGACTAGTACAGAATAACAGAATGTGTTGAAAATTAGTAATCATACACTTAAAAGGAAGAATTTATCATCCTCCCCCCTCAGTAGAGGAGAGGCTTCAACATTTGTGGAAGAATTTACCATCCTTCCCCTCAGTAGAGGGGAGACTTCAACATTTTTGGTACAAATAAGGATTAACAAAAAAATAACTATCAACAGCACCTAAGTGCAACCAGGTCCAGGTGCACACCTTTTGCAGGCGAAGTGTTTTGTTCTTTTTTTTTTTTCGAATGCAAGAAAAAATCACTAGAAGGTGACACTTGTCACCTTGTGATAACATTTGGCTGAGGCACACCGTTTGGCCTAGGTGCGCCACATGCTATCCTAAACCGCATCGCCTAGAGCCTAGCGCCTAGGTACAATTTTTTTAAAAATGCCAGCAAGCAAACAGACACGATAGAAGTTTATAAGCAAGGACTTTAGTTCAATAAAGGAAAGGCTTAGCATTACTGTTCAACAAAAGGCAACCACCAAGTACCATGGCTGAAAAAAAGTTTTGTCAAGTTCAAGTCTCCTCAGGGGACCGGAGGTTCCCGGTCATTAACTTTAGGGGACATGGGATTAGTTAGCCATAGCTTGGACACCCATGTCATCTTTAAAAAAAACACTCTTGAAGTCAAGGTCCTTGCTCATAGACTGCTGTGTGACATTTAAAAGAAAAAAACACTGTCTGACAGTTGAAGATGCTCCAAATTAGGCCTACTTGCTAACAAGGGGCTATCATTTTTGGACAGAACTACTCCCGAGATACAGCTATAAGTATAAATTTGGAATCTGGCCACTACACCAAGTCCAACAATCCCATCCCTTAATAGGCATAATGTATTAACAACAAACTTCAACCAATCAAACAGCCTAGAGCAATGGCATTAAACTTTTGATGGCCTCCAACCACTCTTATTCAGTTCAAAGAACCTGAAACTACGTGATCCTTCACAAGGATCGTTCCATTGGGTGCTTACACCAATCAGCCACAGCAAAGAAACGGCTAAACGCACTGAGCGAACTACGAAATATTATTCCTTCTTGAGCAAATCAGAGAAGAAACGGGAACTGTACTTTTAGCTATCACATTCACAGGACTTGGAGAACCTAAGTTAATTCTCATTGCAGGCCAACCAACCAACCCCCCTTATGAAAATGAGAAACACAGTTTGTCAGTTTGTGTTCTTATTAATTCTCAATTTTTACTCTGCCTTGTAGCCGTTGTAGGGACATTTCTTTGTTACATAAACGAAATTCTGTCACCCAAGATTCTGAGACAGAAGAGAAACAGAATTTTACATCGGAGAATCAATTAAACTATAACTCACACTGTATTTAATCACGTTGACGCTGCAATAGTATCACAAGTTCAATATTGCATGAACTGCCACTTCTACGTCGTTAGATCACAGTTGCAAAAGCCAGAAGAACAATAAATACCTGAACCGTAGATGTATTCTCAAAGAAGTTGCGTATGAGTGGCTTCATACTCAAAATATCATCAGGGATCCAAGTGTCGCCCATCTTCGGAAATGTATTATATGCACGGCCCTAACAGAAACAAGTGTTGCCAATGTGTGCATCAGTCACAACAATAAGCTAACAGGGATACTGACATAGGAAAGAGACGTTACATACTGCATCATTTCCAGCAACAAATGCTCCAGATACCGCAGTTACACCAACAAGAAGACTCACGGGGAGGGCGAGTCTCTTAAGTTTTGCTGCACCTTTGACCCATGCCAATGATTCAGCAGGTGGTTCAGGCATGACAACAGTTAGTGCAGTCCAAAGAAGACCACAGTATATGACAAAGGCTGAGGTAAGATGAGCTGCCAACCGGTAAGGGCTCACCCGTGGTTCAGCATACTGAGATTTTGGTTCCTGAGAAAAGATTGACTGAAATGAGTACCATGTATTCAAGTCTCAGTTGAGTAAACTAAAGGCTTCAAATCAAGTCTGAACATATCACCTCAAGACCACTTTTAACCATCCACCAGCCAATAAAGCCTTGCCCAGCACCAAGGGCAAAGAGCGTCGAAAGCCTCAAGCCCAGACGCACCGTGATATACCCTTTACGTAGGAAATATGAAAATGGCAAAGCAAACATGATGCCAAGCGCCCTTCCCCACATACGATGTGCATACTCCATCCAGAAAATGAACTTAAAATCTTCAAGACTCATTCCTTTGTTAATACTGGAACAATCCATGGTAAGAATAATTAGTAATGACAAACTGTCTAGCCCCAAGCATCTATGTATTTTAATAAATGGCGATGTGCAGAAACATTCAATTAGAAGTCCTTATTCACCATTACTTTTCATAAAGTTTCGTACAAATGAGATAAAGGATATTACAAACACAGATTTCAAGACATGGAAAGCTGCAACGCAGAAATCAACTGACGGGTCGTTACAGTCATCTCATGTTGGATTTTTTTTTTTAGATAAGTAAATATTGTATTAATGAGGACAAGTAGTTCTCCTAATAGAAAGGTCATCTCATGTTGGAACTGAAGTCATACATCATGACACATAACCATCTAGGACATAAATGATAGCAACTTAATGTAAGAGAATGCAACAAATGGGGTAGGACATCAGAATAAGTACTAACCGCTTGTACTCAGGCGATTGCTTGTATTTCTCAAATTCAACTCCCCACTCCTCATCCGTCATAGGGGGAAGGTTTCCAGTGAACTTCCAATCAGTCATAGAAAGACCTGACCGAGTAAGCCGCGTTATACCACCAAGGATAACCATGCTAAATACCCAAGCAGCAGAACCAAACAGCCATATCCCAACCATCTTTTGGGCGCGAGGTCCAGCAGTAACTAACAGTTTCAAACCCGCCTTTTCTGCAGGAACCGAAGTAGCAGAGCAAAGATTCCTCACCGGTTGTCTAAGAAATCCCTAGTTAAGCGTACTTACAAAGTCAGGACCAGATTAACCATAACAATGACAGAAATTGATTGATTCATTCTATACAATGAACACTCATATGCCACAACATCAATGAATAGAGAGGAATGCCTAGGTGTTTCTCTTTCAAAGGAGAATCTTTGGGATAGGGTTACTTTCATTGTGGGCCAAAGCAGTAAGGTGTTTTTAGAAGTACTCCTATTACAATTTTGCAACGTAAGTGGGGTTTATATGGAGAGGAATCCTCTTCCTCTCATGTACCTTCAAAAGTTCTACTAATAAAATTTCTCTTATCTTAAGTAGAGCACACATAAATGATTAAGTCGATTAACCTAAGCTTAGAGACACAGTCCACCAAAAAAAATTGACATCCACCAAAAATCTAGCTAAGTTGTATTGACCATGCTTAGCCTGATCAGGATAGTCAAGCTACTGAAGAGCAAACATCACATCAATAAGACAACCAAGTCCAAAAGAACTGCGAAGTTTTCACGATATTCCAAATTCAACCAAATCTTCCTATCAAACTATACGCAGAGGAAACCAGCGACATTTCCACGTTGTTGCAATCTCATTAACAGCCATAGCCCTATAATCAGAGGGGGGAAAGAAGCCAATTCTTGATGAACCTACGTTCCAATTTCATTGTCAAATTGGTCATAACGAAACTCTTATCTAGCAATTCCCAATTCCAGCTACAGAGCAAGGAAAGATAGTTCTTTGAGTTCCGTCACATTACCCTAATCTCTATCTATTCGTTCTGGTAGATGAGGCCATTGGACTACAAATCAACACTGTTTGGGTCACAACTCACAAACCTCTTAATGAGCTATAGAGGTTGCTTAGGGACATCTTTTGATGCTTCAAGTCTACTACAACATGGTCCAGTGCCGATAAAGTTGATAGGATTATTTCAATATTCCCACTTTAGTTGATTAATAAATATAACAAAATGGCTAAGAAAACCTTCCGGTACTTCTTAATTTTAGTGAAGTAGCGGGAAGTCAATACTTCAATGCAACAATACATTTAGGGTCAATCTCATAAACAACCTCCCTATTTTCTTAAGCAGGGGTATGGTTGCGTACATCCTGACCCGAGCACCCCCATTGAATGCAGATTACACTCGGTTGTTGTTGTTGTCTACTGCAACCCTAAATTAGAGGGAACTTAGCCGGCATCCGGGCCATACTTAGCTATACAATACACTACTGGACTTTTCTCTCCTATATAGTATAGTTGTACACCATAATCATTTGATAACAATAGTTACAACTCAGTTACACAAATTGCAAGAAATCAATTACCACTTAAGCATTCAGATAACAAAAGCAAAACCTTTTTTAAAAACAAATTACATAGAAGTATAAAACACATAATTTATCAAATTACAGGAAAACAAACATACCCAGATAAATTAATCAAAAATTCAGCTGAAAAATCAATCACATTTCAATTAATTTAGCATTCAAATAACAAAGGTAACATTTTTTTTAGCACAAATTGCATCAAAACAAAAATACTCAGATACCCAGATGAACATTTGCCCATAAAAATGACAAAAGAAGTTCCTTTCTGATCTTAGGCGGCAAAACTCAATAAACCAAACAACCAAAAATGACAAAACAAAAGAAACCCAGAAGAGGAAAGAAGAGAAGGAAAGAGAGAGAGTGGAGTATACCTTCACCTTGTGCAAAGATCGGAGACCCAGAAGGGAAGCATTTCTGAGAGGTGGTGCTGAGAATGATGAAAATGCTCTTTTGTTGAAATTATAAGTTTCATTGAGAAATGATTTATTGGTGATTGTATTGTTAACGTTGTAATATTGTTTGAATATATTGTTAGTTGAATTTAGAGATTTTTGGGTTCTTCTTAGTAGCAAAGTTGCCACTCTGTTCATGGCTTCTACTGTTTCTTTTTTCTTTTTTTCTTTCTTTCTTGTTCTGCGTTGTGTTTGTGTCGATGTGTTAAACTCTTGTTCGGTCGTTCGTGTCAAAGGGTTTAAGTGCAGTAGTGTTCAACGGTTTGGGGTTTGGACTTTGGAGACTTGGAGAGGGAAGGCTCCTCTTGTTATCAATTTTTATTAGTTCTCGAATTTTTATTAGTTCAATCAAAAAAAATGACAACAATTAGAAATGGCAATTCAACCTGCACCCGCTCGATATGGAGCGGGTTTGGGTTAAGGGTTTTCAAACTAAATGAATGTGGAACGAGATTAAATGTGGATGATAAATCTTCATCCATATATCAATTTAACTAATATCCATTTAATTTTTATATATTTTTATAATATAAAGATTAATTATGATAACAAATTGGATCACATTTGAATTGCATCACTACATATTCACAGCTTGCTAGTAAAGTACAATGCTTTTATTAAGAATTGTTTGAATTAATTGTTAATTATGATTGTTACTTGTAAAATTTCAACTATTATATTAAACATTGTAGGGTTTGAAATTGTAATAATGTGTTTGCTTGTCACCATTGCTTCACTACATAGTATCCGAACTTGTTTAAGATAATCGACCGATTGTAAAAAAAAGAAGCTAACTGTTCATAATCTGATCTTCTACGGGGAATTCTTCATAGGGTAACGATTGGTTCATTTGTTTGTCTTTTAAACATTACTTTATACTTATTCATTTTAAAATTAATAAAGTTTGATGACCCTAGTCTACATCCAATGGGGGATGGGGTTCTTTTTTGCATCATAAGTGGGCAAGGGACCCATGATAAGAAAAGATTGTTTAATTGCGTGAAGACACACATGGAATACCTCATGTTTTACGTTCTTATATACTCTGTTGATCTATTATACCATTTGAAGAAAGGCAAAAAAAGAGTTAAAGAATCATATCCCGTCGACTAATCTTAATTATTGAGTTTTTTGTCACATATATCAAAACATTTTTTTTCAAAGTTTTAAACAACATCTAACGACTTGCACAATTACGGAAGGTTTGTAAATTGTTTCATGTTAACTTACTTCAAAATAAACTTGGAAAACAACATCGTGGAGAATAGTATATTTTTTTTGAGGGGAGGAAAATAGTATATTTGATGATAAAGAAAAAGATGAACATGAAAAAATTAATAGAAAGTGAGCTCATAAATTTGAAACATGATATTTATGAGAGTTAGGAAACAATTAATATATAACTCCAAACAACATTGATTGTGTACGCAAGTTTTTTTCTTGAATCCACCTGTATTTGTTGCATGGTAAGCTCCCTTCAAACAAGTGTCGCATAACATCAAAACAACAACTTTCAAGCTAATAATTGCTATTGCAAATGCCCTAACCTCTACAATCCAATCTAAGTGTTAGCAACCCTAGTGAATGACGGAAATATTTACTCCCTGCTAGATGGAGGAGAATGAGGGACAAAAAAAGGGAGGAACTAGATGTGAACATATTTATTACTTTGTTTGGTTGACATTAGAGGGGAATGAGGAGGGGGGATCAAAGTAATTTTATTAAAGTGAATTCTTTTACATGTTTTCCCTCCCCTCTTCTTTGATATTTATTTAACTTCCAAAACAGTAAAATCTTTCATATTCATTTCCCCTCCTTTCCCTTCCATTTTTTGAACTTGTTAAGCCATGTCATTTTTAAACAAGTTATATACTTGTGTAATGGTGAAAAACTTTTATCAAACATAAAAATTGAGAAAGAAGAACATTAAAAAAGTAAAAGGAAATTATGTGCCTTTCAAAATTTCCCAAAGTGAAATAATGGATTGAAAAAGACAAAAATATAAATCAAAGCAACTATGAGTAGGAATGGCAATTGGACAGGTCTAAGTGGCCTGGATACCACCCGCCATCGCCCCAGTTGGGGCGGGGATGGTGGTGGATTTGGCGGGTGGTGGGCGGGGATGGTTTTCATTTCCAACCCGCCATGGGTGGTGATGGGGCGGGGATGGTTTTCAAAAAGTCCCCACCCCATCTGCACCGCCTAATTTTATGATTAAATTATAACAAAATATTGAATAAATAATGAAATTATAACTCAAATATCATTTTTTTATGTAATATATATTAAAATAATAGTTAGATGGGTCTAAGTGAATACCGCCCAGCCACCGCCCCAGTTGGGGCGGGGATTGTGGTGCATGCAATGGTTGGTGGGTTGGGGATGGTTTTGATATATTGAACCGCCCTTGGTGGTGGGGCGGGGATGGTGGAAGATTTTTTTGATGGGTCGGGGATGATTTAGGCTATACCGCCCCATTGCCATCCCTAACTATGAGAGAAGTTGCTCAGGGAAACAGATCCGAGTCCCACCTAAGCCACTTTTATACTCATTGTGCAATAATGGTAAGCAACCCTCAATCGAGCAATTCTTTACTACAAGTAGCACTGTAGCTACTAGCAAATGGGTTCCTTTTTTTTCTTCTTGACACTATCAAGTTTAGCAGGATGATTATGGGTTGAGCATGATCAATATCAAGTCTAGATGTAAACATATTAAGTTAAAACTGTGAAATCACCTCCTTGGTTATATATCATGTCATAGACCATATTTATCAAGTTCCAACACAACAATGTCACTTAAGTACATGCTTTTTTTATATATCAAGTTGAGTTATATAAATATCAAGGTGTGAGATAATTATATCAAGTTTAGCAAATTGAGTATCAGATTTGGTAACTAAGGAGATGATTTTCACGGCTTTAACTTGATATTATTAAATCTACACTTGATAATCATCTTGCTCAACTTATATTGTCAAAAACATAAATATTTAAGAACCTATTTGCTATAGTGCTACTATCGACTAGTAAGTGTAGAATTCCTCTCCTCAACCCTCAAATCATACGTCACCTAAGAACAATACTCCGTCTGCAATGTTTGCTAGGAGTACAACTTTTTAGGAAACCATAGTATAACTATAGTTTTTATAAAAAATAACTTTATGTTAAAAGTTATATACAAACATGTGAATGTCTGCAAATGTTGAAAGTCAGCAACATGTGAATGTCTGTCGTCTGTCTGTAAATGCTATTGTTACCTTTACGTGAGATGAGGAGCAACATGAATGGTATTAATTGTTTATAGTATAACGAACAGTTTCGTTATCAACTTTTTCATTTCGCAATATTGCCTATAAACAGCAATGTAACTACAATGTAAGGATTCACACTGCAATCAAATAACCTCTCTCTTATTCGTTTGCACTTCTTCTCTACTATATTTTCACACTCTAATATTGACATTAGACTGTCTTTGTACTCCGTATTACGCTCTATAATAATTTCCCATGTTTTTTTTCCATTAACAAAAAAATTTCCCATGTTTTTGAAGCGTCAACCCTAGCCGAACAGAAATGCAAAATTTGAAACCTTCGGTGCACTGCTGTCTACAAACAGGCCGTAGTTTCAAGTTTTCTACTCACCGGTCATCGGTAGAAAGACTAGTAGGAAGACACAAAACTCACAAAGTAACGTTATTAAACGTTACGCTATTGATTCCCTTCCATTTTGAAAAAATTTGAAAAACCCTTCTCCCTTTCCTCACTGTTGCGTGTCACTTTCGTCCCATTTAAACCCACAGAAATCTTCAAACACCTCATTTACTCTTCCCTGACGTGTCACACACGACTACTTCTGTTACTGTACCATTCTCCCCTCTTCACCCTCGGTCCAATAATAATAATCATTTCATAATCATTCCGTATCATCTCACATTTCCAATTAAATAAACCATATATTATACGTATAACACTAACCAAAATCAAATTAAATTAATACCCCCCTAGACCGCTCCTCTTGCTTAGTAGAGCCATTTGTTAACCTCGTGGGCGGGAACAAATAAAAGAAGAAAGAAACAACCCAAAACCCAAACCAACCCCAAACAAAGAAAAGAAAACAAACGTTTCCTTTCCTTTCCTTTCTTTGCCAAGTCTCAGTACATACATACATCCCCCTTTCCATTTTTCTCTTCCTCTAGGGTTTCATTTCTAAACTCCTAAACACTTATATTATTATAAGATGAGTTATTGTTAGGGTTTATTAACTAGAAAAGAAAAGGGAAAAGAAAAGGAAGATGATGATGATGATGAGTGGTGGTGTTAGGAAAGGAGCAAATGTGTGGGTTGAGGATAAGGACTTGGCTTGGGTGCCTGCTCAAGTTGTTGATGTTAATATTGCTAATACTAATAATAAAATTAAAAATGTTAATCAAGTTCAAGTTCTTACCTCTTCTGGCAAGAAGGTTAAATATCTATCTTTTCCATTCTCTCTCTTGTTTTTAGTTGTACTCGCTACGTCCAGAATTAATTGTCCACTTGATGAGTTGCTGGTACGCTGACAAGTAAGTGGACAATTAATTCCGGACGGAGGGAGTTTTTTTTTTGTTTATTTATTTAGTTAATTGTTTTGTCTTTTTGTTGTTGTTGGATATGAGGAGCAATAAGTAGGATAGTTAAATTGTTTATTTATTTATTTGGAATGTATGTTGTATTGAGATACTGTTGTTGTTAGGATGTTAAGCAATGTGAAGAGTCAAAGTGTAGTCAATGTGGCTTGGTTTGGACTAGATATTTACAAATTGTAATAATGCACTATATTTGGATGTTTGATTGATTGGATTGGACTGTTTTTTTTTTGTTGTCGGGATTCATTACTAATCATGACTGGATATTGTTGTGGTTTGTCCATATCTTGTTTCGCTTTCGGTGATCATTTTCTAAGAACTTTGACTGAAGTCAAGTGGAAAGTAGTGTTTAACGACGGTACAACGGAATTTCTTTCGGGTTTAGTATGGAACTGATTATTAAGTATTAGGTCTTTTGGCGACAACGATGCTGCTTTTCGGGAGGCATGATATGGAGGAGTGATATTGTGTGTGTGAAGATTGGTGAAGTGAAGTAGTGAACATGGTGCTGAAGTGAACTAGTGATTAGGGGTTTGTCGGTGCTGAAGTAGAAATTGAAGTAACTATAAATTTGGGCAAGTTGCATTACTTATAGAATCTCGGAAATGCAAGTGGAATATGGTAACAATATCGATTCTTATTTTGGTGGAAAGTAGTAACTTTTGGAGTTAGGAAGAAGTCAGTCAATATATAAAGTTGGAGATGAAGCTAGGCGGTTCGTAATTGCATTCACACTAGACATTTGGCATTCGTGTGCTACCCGTGAGGCGTGAGGCTTGCGTGTAGCATTCGAAGAAACAAAGTTAAAAGGGCTTTTTGGTATATTGTGACTGTTTTTAGGTACTCACAATATTAGTTAGTGTTTGTATTGGTCTAATAATAAAAAAATGAGAAAATTCCATCTTCATGTCACACACCGTCCATAAGCTCCTGCATCCCCTTTCTCTCTCCTCTCTTACCGTCCGTTTTTTTTTCACTTCTCGTTCATTACCAAGAGCTGCAACCGCTTCAGAAATTCTACGCATATCTCATATCCCCTTGTCATTGGGAGTCTATGTGTCAGGTTATTGTTGGTGGTCTGATTCATTCATGGTGGAGAGAGGAACATGGTCAAGGTAGGTTAGTGGAAGAGGAAATGAGGCAGGTGTTACTGGCCTGCTGGGTGGGCTTTGGTACACTAGCAAGGGAGGAGGGAGGGAGCGCCCAGTGGGTGTTTTTTTTTCTTGTTAGGTGTTGTTGCCAATGAGACCTCCAATGTTCTGAAAAAGGAAGCAGCTGTAGCCACCTCTGATGCACTCCGGCAGTCCCTGAGCCACAGAAATATCTTTTTCTGCTACCTGTCCAGCCACCTTACCATTTGCCCCCACTCACCCCTCTCCTTCCTTATAAGCCGACACCTCCGCTCAATTATCAACTAGTCTTTACTCATTTATAGCATATAAGAGGAGATAGAGTATGAAGGTTAATTTTTGAAGTAATGGTTTCCACAATTACCATTTTTTGTAAGGAATCGATATGGTGAAGAAATGATGGTCGTGAGAGATTAGAGGAATGTATAATTCTAAGGATTGTTTCCTCTGCGAAGTAACTCCCACTATTTGTTTACTGTTGTTGAGGAGAATGAGGAAGCTTAATACATTTTTCCTCCTTAGTACATTTAGTGGAACTATACCTCACAAATCTATTTTGGTGTTGGCATAGCTCCTTGAAGCATTAAATTACCTTCCTTTACATGAAATCATTTTGTTTTTTGTTATCAGTTATCACAAGATACTGGTAGTTCTCTTAGATAATATAGTATTAACTGTTTTTGGTTTAGAATTATGTGGCAATAAGACCATTATGAAGCTATTCTCAGTTCATTAAAACTGTCTGGCTATGAACTTAAAGTAATGAGTGTTGTAATTAGTTTTCTGGACCTTATAACTTCTGTGTCAGCTAACTAGTAAGGTTCTCTTTCTCACTTCTGTTTTTTTTTTCTTTTAGTACTCCGATAAGACGAATATTGTTGTACTGCAGGTTTACTTATACTAGCGTGGAGGATGGTTTTTTATGATAATCTATGCTGTCCTTTATTCTATACTCTGTCTGTCTTTGTCATTTTTCAACCTAGAGATGTTCAATATGCTGACATTGTTTCGTGTTTTTTTACATGCCCTTAGAGAAGGGGGTGACCAGAAAATCATTAAATTAATCAAAATGGTTACGCTACTGCTATAATGCTCCACATGATTCAGTTGTTTTACACTCCACACATTTACTTAATCTCTTGAAAATACTCTTTTTTCAATTAGGTTTTGGCCTCTCCAGATAAGTTGCTTTTGAGAGACCCAGATGCAGACCATGGAGGAGTAGATGACATGACCAAATTGACGTATTTGAATGAACCTGGAGTTCTATACAATCTAGAGAGGAGATATGCATTGGACAGCATTTACGTAAGCAATTCTATTACTATTTTTTGGTAATGTACGTTATGGCTTAAACATACTTGATTGCGTGCAATCTCCCTCTACATCTATTTTTACTGTCTCACGGTTCTTTTAAGTTACTTAGAAACAGTCTTTCTAAATGTGGGTCATTCCGGAAACACAAAGAGGTTCTCGTAAAGGTTCTCTGTGGGTCATTCTGGAAACAGTCTCCTGATTTTCGGGGTAAGGCTGTGTACATCAGACTCCCTCAGGACCTCATCCGAGATGGGATTAACTGAGTTGTTGTTGTTGAAACAGTCTTTCTGTAATTGCTTGTGAATGACTCATACTCTGTTTCGGCCATTTGACTTGGCGCTGGGGGCCTGATCTCATTCTCTAGTCTTGTGATTGTGCCTTTTTTTCATTTCACTCATGATACAAGTCTTTTTTGAATAAGTTCCATATCTATTCTTCATCGTTCTTTTTTTTTAACCAAGGGCAACTGGGCAAGGAGGTCTAATTTAGACCGAAGAAAGAAATGAAATAAGAAGATGACAGGCTGCATCTTAACAGGGATCCAAAAGCATTTGTTGAACTTGCCGCATTATGCAGAATTTTTGGATTAATTTGTTTGTTTTTGTTTGATTATTTGTCCATTGCCGATGATGTTGAAAGAATTGTTACTTTGAGCTTTAGTTGAATATGAACTAAATCAAAACGGCTAAAAAAAGAGTTAAAATACTTACGGTACTTATTTTAGGGAAGTTGCGGGAAGACAATACTTCAACGCAACAATTGATTTGGGGTCAATCTTGCAAACAACCTCTCTATTTTTTAGAACAGGGAAAAGGTTGCTTAAAACCAGACTCCCTAGCACCCCGAGGCAATGGGGATTACACTGGGTTGATGTTGTGGTATTATTACTATCATTTTTAAATTCTGTATCTGCAAATTCCTTCAAGGAACAATCTCTTTGCCTCCTTTACCCACCCTTTTATTAAATTGTTTTTTGCTGCAGACTTACACAGGAAGCATCTTAATTGCTGTCAACCCATTCACAAAACTTCCGCACCTCTATGATGTGCACATGATGGAGCAGTATAAGGGTGCACCATTTGGTGAACTAAGTCCCCATGTGTTTGCTGTGGCTGATGCAGCCTACAGGTGCTTCCTATTTAGCATAATCTTATGCACTTATAGCTTTAGCTTATAGCTTTACGTGGTTGGCTTTCTATCAATTCTTTTTTTTTTTTTTACGTGCTTGGCCTTTCTACGTGTTTGGATAATGATGTGGTTGGCTTTTGGACTGGCCTTCATAATGCAGAGCAATGATGAGCGAGAGTCTTGGACAGTCTATTTTGGTTAGTGGAGAAAGTGGAGCTGGCAAGACTGAGACGACAAAACTTATCATGCAGTATCTTACTTACGTGGGTGGTCGTGCTGCCAGTGATGATAGATCAGTTGAGCAGCAAGTTTTAGAAGTATGCACTTACCTGAACTATAATTGGCTCTTATTTTCAAGGATCTCAGCCTTTATATATCTTCATTTTTGGTGTTTGGAAATGAATGGTTGCCCTGTGTTGCTTATCTCTTGAATTGCATGATGGCCAAATGTTTTGAGAATAATATATTAAAAATGTGTTTGGCAGCTTGCTCAATGTTATTTGTTTTACGTGTTTGGGTATGTAACTGAACACGGACAAAATAATTGCTTCCAGTTAAAATTTGGATCTTTTAAGTGACCCAAGGATGGAACAGGTCCAGAATAACAACTTTTAAAAACATGTCTGGGTATGATTGCTGTTTCATACTCTGGTCTCTGCTATGTTTGATGCTATCAATCAACTGGAATTGAAGATGTTTGATGGATCTTGTGATTATTGTTATGTTTGATGCTATCAATCAACTGGAATTGAAGATGTTTGATGGATCTTGTGATTATTGTTGGTGTTTTGGACTTGGTTTGGTGTATTTGCTGTGGGTTTCAAGTTTTTATTGTTTTCCAAGAAAGAATCTGTGTGGTTAGTTGCTTACATTTACTTTTTTTGGTGCTCTAGTCAAATCCGCTGTTGGAGGCATTTGGCAACGCAAGAACAGTAAGGAATGATAACTCAAGGTGTGTTTTTCATTATGATACACACATTGCAAGAGACGCTTTTTGTGTGTCTTTAATTTTACTCTCTTTGTTTTCATTGTGGCAAGTATCAAGATAGAGAATCCTGTTTTATCATTAATTCAGTACCAGTCATTTTATATGTTTATTTGTTTGATGCTTATGGTTTAGTGGAAAATTGATAGTGATGTGGATGAGCATAACATCAATGTACTATGGACACTATCTCTGTGTTGTATTTTAGATGACATTTTCGCCAACTAGCTTCAAGTATTTTACTGATCTTCAGCTTGTGTGCCACACCTTTCTTTTGACCCTTCTCCCTGGAGAACTCCTTGTCATCCTCATTGTTTTTTGTTTTAGTACTTTGTTAGGAAACAGTATTGGCTTTGAGAACAAGATGTCCTCAACCAAGAAGATAACAAAGAGCGCCAGTTGCGCTGAATTACGGAGAGAGTGGGTAGTCCTTACTAGCCCTTCTTATGAGTACCTACTTGTCATGACACTTCAAATAAGTGGTCAATCCGAAACAGTTCAGGACATTGGGGGGGGGGGGGGGGGGGGGG